>RBNI01004907.1:0-13282 GCA_003990745.1 Jimgerdemannia flammicorona | reverse complement strand
AAAAAAAAAAAAAAAAAAAAAAAAAAAAAAAGAGGACATACTCCATATGAAATTGATCTTGACTATAAGAAAACAGTCTTTCAGAATATCCAGAACTTCCAGAAACCCCTTCCAGAACTACATAATAGTCACTCTAAAAAGTAACTCTCTTACAATATCAATATCTAATATAATATAAAAATAAAAAATTATTAAAAAACCTTAATTAATTTCAAATAAAATTATATGATAAAAATAATAAATAATAATATATTATATTATATTTATTAATTTTAATAGTTAATTTTTAATAAATATTTTTTTATTAACTAAAATATTAAATTTCAGTATTATAGCTAAATATATATTATGTTAAATAACTATTAAATATTTAAGTTTTTTAATATATATAAATAATTCAATTAATTTATATCTTTATATTGAACTTAGTACTCTTAAATAAATTAAATTAATTTGAATCAAATCAAATTGAAGATCATTCAAATAAAATTAAATTGAGACCTAATTTTATTTGAAATATTTATTCTAAATTCAAAATATAATAACTTAATAAAAATTTATCAAAATTTAATATTTTTATTATACTAAATTCTCTATCATAAGACAGATATATTGAATAAGCTAAAATTTATAAAATTTATATTTTCATCAAGTTATTGAATTTTGAAAAATTAGATTTAAATTATACTTTAAATTAAATTAGATCTTAATTTAATTTAATTTAATTTATTCTGAGTACTAATTAAGCTTTATTTTGATTTAATTTTAAATTAAATTTAAATTTAGAGTTAGGGTAATAATTAGAATTATATTTTAATTAGAGTTTAGAATCAAAATATTTATACTTTATTATTAAGTAAAATATATAATTTAAAAAATATATAAATAAGTTAAATTATATTATTTAATTAAGAATATATATAGTAATACTTAATTTAAAAATATATTTGACTTCCTTTTCTCTAAGTTATCTTATAACTATAGAATTTTTATAAAATTTTCTAATATATATATATATATTTTTTTATTAATAAACTTTAATTATATCTTATAGATTTTTATTGAAAGAAAATTTAGATAATATAGGCTAAAACTCTCTCTCACTCTCTTCTCTAAGTACTATACTCTTATTAATCTAAGTTAGCTATTATCTATAACTTAATTATACTAGATACAATAGAGTATTATTATCTATATCTCATTCTATATATCATACTCTCTTTATTACTAGGGAGAAATTGACTATATATTAATAATTAAAGATATATACCTAAAACTATAATATATATATAAGGCTATGTCTGAGCTAAATAGAATAGTTTCTACTATCTCAAATAAAGTAATAAGTAAAGAAAAAACTCTTCAAAAATATAAAACAGTAGATAGGATCTAGTTTTCTTTAATAAGATAAGTAGAAAACTTATATATTTAATAAGTGGAGACCTTCAATACCCCATTAATCAAGTCTGTGGGCCTTGATTATATTGTTATATCAGCTCACAGTTCTAGTTAAGTATAGCTAAAATACCTGATCTAATAGTTTCAGATTCTTCAATAATCTTTAAGTAATACTTATACTAAGAGTAGCTGAGATTGATACTTACTACTTAACTATTATATATTAATTAGAAGACCCCATTAATATAATACTCATCTCAGCCCTAATAATTTTTAACAATCTAGCATCTAATTAGTTTATTATAGTTACTCTTCTACCTATCTATTATAGTCATTTTCTCTATTATCTCAACTCTATCTAAGAAATAATTATTTATATTAGAACTATACTTATTGAAAAGCTTACCAAAGCTCAGAGAGCTCAACTATAGATACTAAGAACCTATAGATAATCTATATAAGTACTTAATACTCAAGATTAGCTGATCTCTTATATAATCTAATATACTGAAATAATATCTAGTTAATAATAGTAAAAAAAAGAAGATATTATACCAAAATAAGTATATTTCAGATATAGTTAAAGTTACTAGAAATTATAAAAAAAATAGAAAAAGTACTAATCTAATACTAATAAAGAGACAACTTAATACTATTATGTCTCTCTTACTATCTTGTATTAGATATAGTAAACTAATCTGATATAGAGGGAGTATAAGTTATAAAAAAGAGACTTAGAAAATTGCTTACCAAACATTGTAACTTGTAAGATAGTAGAGAAAGGAGTAAAAACTTTAAATTTTTTTATATCTCAGTTTAATAACTACTAACTATAATATAATATATTTATAAATTAGATTTAGATATATTATCAAATATTTATTTTTTAATTTTTTTTTAATTTTAATTATATATTTATAAATTACTTATTTAAAACTTTAAACTTTATTTCAAATAGTATTATATACTATAATTATACTTTTCAGTAATATTTTTTTTATATTTTCTATTAAAATATATTTAAAAAATTAACTATAGAAAATTTATTATTTTCTAAATAGTTTATAAACTAATTGGATAATAATAATTCAGATATAAGTAGGACTTGGCAAATCTGACCAAATTAGTACTCTTAAATAAATTGAATTGAATCAAATTGATAGTTATTTAAATTAAATCAAATTGAGAGTTATTTGAATTAAATTGAATTGAGGATCTGATTTGAACTCTATTTTTAGAAATATAATAACTTGATAAAAGTATATCTTAATTTAATAATATTTATATAGAAATATTGATAAGCTAAAGAATTAAATTTGAAGATATATTTATTGATTTATTTATTGAAAAAATAGAGTTTAAATCAAATTTAAGTTAAATTTAATTTAATTCAATTTATAAAGAATACTAAATTTAATGAATTTAAAATCAACCTAAAAAATAGTTAACTCAGAATTATATTTTACTTATCTTTAATCTAACCTATTATATACTCTTAACCTAATGTTAAATCTGACTTATGTATCTAACTCTAACCTGACTTTAAACTCAACCCTAAACCTAACCCTGAACTAGAACCTAAACTGAACTCCTGATCTAACCCTGACTCTGACCAAACTCAATCCTAAACCTAACCCTGAACCTGACCCTAAACCTAACCCTGAACCTGACCCTAAACCTAACCCTGAACCTGACCCTAAACCTAACCCTGAACCTGACCCTAAACCTAACCCTGAACCTGACCCTAAACCTGATCCTGAACTCTGTTCTGAAAAAATGATTTAAATAATATTTATATAATATTTAGAAAATATTCAGAGTTATTGAAAGAAAAAAAATAAAAAATTCAAAAAATCTACATATATATATAAGTATAAATTTTAATATAAGTTATTTCAATACTTAGTCACTAGCTTATTAGTAATAGATAAAATATATTTAGATAAAATAAATATTATAATAATTATAATATAAGAGGGCATTTTGTTAAAGTAATATTATATAGTTCAAAAAGAGTTTTCAAAAGTTCTAAATTTTCTAAAAGACTAATTTCTTTAGATCAAGATTAATTTTATATAAAATATGTCCTCTATACTTAATAATTTTAAGATTGAATTGCTATCTCAATCAAAGTTCTTTTTTCAGACTTATTCAATTTTTCTTATTTTAAAAAGTTAAAAAAAACTAAAATTAGCTTAGTTAAATAGTATATTACTATATATAATACCTAATTAGGAAATTTCTAGAATTAGTTAAAAGTAAGATTTAATATAGTATGGTTATATATAAGAGTGAGTCATAATAATTAAATATGTTTATTTATTATTTATAATATTACTATTAAATAATACTAAGACTACTAAAAGATGGTCTGTCCTCAGACTGTCCTTTAGTCATCATCCCAGTAGAGATAAGCATCTTCTGCATCAATATCTGTTCCATCATCTTCATTATCTGTACCATAGTTGCTCTATTCCAAGGATTCTTTTTCTTCTAGAAATAGGATTTCAACAGCATTGATGATGCTCAGGTAGATGGCTAAGTTCATTTCTTATGCATCATGCTAGAAGAATTGTGCTTGTATCAGAGCTGCAGGGTTTTGCTTATAAAGAGTGTACAGCCTGTCTGCAGTAGTGGCATTTTTTCTTAATAGTCTTATAGTATTTCTGATGTATATTTGTTCCAGGACTGAGAGGTTCTGCAATTGTTCTCCAATTGCATAATGGGCCTGGAGTTGGTGGACCTATAGCAACCGTCTGGCCAGGATAAGATTCTCTTGATGAATCTGGATCTTTTGGAGAGTGTTTCTATTAACTTCTCAGAAATGGGGTAGAGGAACTAGTAGTGATTGAAATGAGCTAAGAATAAGAATTTGAAGGCAGTTATCAACTCTCTGATTCATGATATGGGAGAAAGGTATATCTTGAGGCAATTGATATGTACTGGTGTTCTGAGGGTTTGTCTATCCATACTTCTTCATTGTATACAAGATAAGATCCTTTCCATTTGGGTTCTAGTTTGGTAGCAAAATTTGTTTCAATTATACTTCTCTAAACTAGTACTTTATCTCCAATCTTGATCTCCTGATCCTTCTATCTTTGGTTATAGTACTTTTTTTATCTTTCTTGGGCTTTGATAATCTAACCTTGGGTCTAATTATGTAACTGTTCTGCCTTCTTAAAGAGATCTCTGAGGTTCTCATGGTCAGCAGTTCTTATTTTCCTAACAAATATTATTTTGAATGGCTTTTGTTTAGTTGAGGTGGCAGGGATGTTCTGAATTTCCCATAGGATCTCAGGTAAGCAGAGGTCCTAATTAGTAGAATTGACTTTGGTAAGTTCTTTCTTGATAGTCTGATTCATCCTTTCTGTTATGCCATTGGTCTGGGAGTGGTATGATGTGATCCATTTGAGATATATCTTGTGAATTCGAGCATAACTTATGATTATATTGTTGATGAATTCTGTGCCTCGGTCAGAGATGAATTCTTCTGAGAGTCTATATCTGAGTGTGAGTCCATGGAGAAGGCCTACAATGGTTAGGGCATCCATGATTTCTATTGAAAAAGCCTCAGGCCACTTGGTCAGATATTCTACAAATATAAGGATATATTTGTTTCTTCTTGATATAACTGGTAGAGGTCCAATTACATCTATTCCCCATCTCTGAAAGATGTTGTCTGGTAGTGTGATTGGTTGTAGTAGTGCTTGATAGTTCTTCCTTCCTTGGTACTTCTGGCAGATATCACATTTCTTGAGTATATCCTGGACTTATGTTCTAAGGTTGGGCCAATGTTGGTATGTTATTCGCAGCTTCTCTTCTACATTCACCTATCCTTGGTGGACTTTCCAATGTTTTTTTTGGATAAGATCTTCTTGTGCCTTATGGTCTGAGGAGCATCCTTTAGGGTGTAGTTCCTTGGGACAACCTTCTTCTGATTCATTAGGGCTGGCAGGAAAGTATATCAACATTGTTGTGGGCTTTCCCTGCTTTGTAGATGATGGTAATTTTATAATCCTGAAGGATAAGGATCTAGTGGGCTAGAATTCTAGTAAGTTCCTTGCAGTTGAAAAGCTATTTGAGGACTGCATGGTCTGTAATCAGAGTGAACCTTTTTCTGATAAGATAATACTTGAACAGAGTGACCACTCATATGACAGTAAGATATTCCAGTTTGGTGCTACCATAGTTCATCTGCTGCTAGTTGGTAGCTCTGCTTACATAAGCTATCACATGGTGCTGTTGATTGGGTCCTTCTTGGGCTAGAACTACTCCTAGGCCATCTTTAGAAGCATTTGTATACAGGATGAATGGCTTCTGTAGATTGGGGGGCACAAGAATTGGTACTGTAGTCATGTGGTTCTTAAGTTCTTTTAAGGCTTTTTCATGTGATTTAATGGCACTCCTTTCTTGAGAAGGATTCGGATTGGGGCAGCGATTTGGGCAAAGTCCTTAATAAACCTTCTGTAGTAGAATACTAGCATCAGGAATGATAGTGTTTCTTTTGGGGTCTTGGGTACTGACCAATTGTTGATCTTCTCGATTTTCTTTGGATCTGTATGGGTTCCTTCTTTTGAAACTATGAATTCCAGGAATTCAAGTTTCTGTTTCCCAAAATAGCATTTCTTTGTATTCAATCTCAAGTGGTTCTTACAGATGAGCTTGAAGAATTCCTCCAAGTGATGCAGGTGTTCTTCAAAATTTACTAAATAGATGTTGGAATCATCCATATATACAATTAGACAGTGGTGTATCAAAGGAGCATAGACTGAATTCATCATCCTCTGGAAGATGAGGGGTATATTGCAAAGTCCAAAGGGTATTCAGAGGTATTTAAACAGTTTTCCTAGGGCAAGGAAGGCTGTCTTTTGAATGTCTTTAGAGTCCATGGGAATCTCATGGAATCCTGCAAAGAGGTCCATACTGCTGAAGTATCTAGTATCTTGTGACTGGTCCAAAAGGTCATCGATTCTGGGCAAAGGATAGGCATCATTCTCAGTGACTGAATTGAGTTTTCTGTAATCCACACAGAGTCTCCATCCTCCTTTCTTTGGTACAATAAGTATAGGGCTGGCCCAAGGGCTGGTAGAGGGTTAGATGACTCTATTGTCTAAGAGTTCTTAAATGTGCTCTTTTTTGAATATTTTTAGGTAATGGGGTATTCTATAGGATTTCTACTGGATGGGTGTTACATTTCCTATATTTATGCTGTGGTGATATGATGGATTGTATGGCAGGTTGCCATAATTGGTAGTGAAGATATCTTGATATTTGTTGAGAAGTTCTACTAGTTGTTGTTATTGTTGAGGTGTCAATTCTTCTCCAATATTGGTGGAAGGCTTCACTGTCTCCTGGGTCGCAGAGGGGCCTTTCCTTTCTTCTAGGACCTTTTGCCATTTCCTGATAGGTTTAGTTCATAAGCTTCCCTATGAGTTTGGTTGAGAAAAGGCACCAGATCCTTTCAGCAAGATGATGGTCTCCCAGCTTTGGTTGGTTGCTTGGGAGTATACAGGCTTATTTTTGTCAGAGAATGTATATCTCTCTATATCCAGGTGTAGGATATCTTCCTTAGGTTCAAAGAAAAGGTTTCTGGGGTTGGATGGTGCAAAGATTTCGAAAGTAGCTTGTTCTCTGGGCTCCAGGATGAGATTTTTGTGCAATCTGACTGATTGCTAGTATACTTGTTGGGGAGCATTCCTCTTGAGGTGGTTGACTTGAAGGAGATATACTTCCTTCTTATCTGAACTTCCAAATCCTTTAGCTTGCCTTGTTCCTTCAGTTAGTTTAGATACTTTCTGTAATTGCAGAGTCCTGACCTTCATGAAGACTGCTTGGGCAATCTTCTGTCCTCTAATGATTCAGTGCTATTCTGAACTGCTATTGTGTAGAATAACCTTGATTTTGCCTGTATATCCTGGGTCAATGATTCCTCCTTCTACAGTTATTCCTTATCTAGTAAGTCCATACCTTGAGGTCAATTGGATGTAAGCTCCTTGGAGTGGCTGCATAGCTAATCTGGTTCTGATTATGAAGGTTTTTCCAGGCTTGATAGATTCGTCCTCCAGGCTGTGAAGATTGTATCCTACATCCTCTGGGTGGGTTTTGGTCGGGGGTTTGGCCTTGGGGTGCAGCAGGACATACTGGGCAATATCCTTACTGAGTTCCGGCTTTCCTAAGGCTAAAGCTCTACTAGCAGAGAGCCTCCAAGCTCTAAGGTTGAGGTGTGGCCATCTGGCTCCAGTAGAGTGGTCTCAGAGATAGTTGATTCCCCTTCTTCCTATAGGGTCAAGGGCTTCCATGAAGTTGGTGGCATCTTCTGCCCATCCTTGGCAGGTTGCATGTCTGATGAGAACTAGGATGTCTTCATCTAAATCATAGATCTTAAGGGTCCTTTTTTCTGGCTTTTTGGTCTGGCTTTTTCAGATTTGGCATTTTTGGATCTGACTTTGGTTATCTCCTCTCTTCAAGATATAGACTGCAACATCATGACTGAGATGGATCTTCTGATGCCTGCAGTCTCAGTAGTCTGAGTGTCTTCTATGGTTACAATATCCCATTGCTCAGAAATGATGTTCCCAGTTATTGATTTCTCATTGTTTTGGGAAATGGTATCCATCTTGGTCATAGGTGGGTAGAAGAGTAGACAAGGGATATATTTCTATCTGGGTGAAGAAGCCTTGTCCTCTGAATTGGCTTTGCAACTTGGTGGTAATTTCTTGGAAGGTAGTTGACTATGCAAGTGTGTTTGGGGGTTCTGATCTCTGGGGTCTCTGTCTTTCCTGTTGGTCTAGTAAATGACACTGATAGCAGTAGTCTTGGGGAGAGTGAGAGACCATTTGGTGTGGACATCTTTCTAGCCAAAAAGTCTTTTCTTAGTGAGTTTTTTTCTTGGGGATAATGGTGATTGTACTGGGTCCTTCTTCTATATTCCAAGGGTCATTGTCTTCAGGTGGTGTCCAATTAGGATCATCCTAGAGAATAAGTTCAGAGACCTCTTCTTTTTCAGGTGCTTCTTGTTCAGGGACTTCTTGATCAGAAGTTTCTTCTTCCTTTGATGATTCTTAACCCCAAATTGCTTGTACTTCTGCAGCTTCAGTTGCAGGTGTTTCTGGAATATGTCTGCATTTCTTCTTCTTCCTTCTGCACTCCGGGCAGGCTTTACTAGGCGATTTCCTTGTTCCTATGATCTTGGAGGAGTGCTCAGAACACTTGTGTCTCCTGAGGCAGGTAGGGCATCCTTTGGTTTCTCCTACAATGGCTCCAATAGTGATGGGGATGGTGTTCTTAGCCTGTACATTGTCTTCTGGTCTGTCATCCACCAGGTTAATTCAGGGATTGAGTCTGGGATCATTTCTATCTTCAGATTCTTTCTCTTCTTCTGTGGTAGATTCTTCACTACTGACATATTCTTCCGGAATAGTGACCTTCTTCTTCTTCTTTGATTGCTCATAGCTGGTCACCTTAACTCTATACTTCTTGCCTCAGTTATCAAACTTGAGTACTTATTGGCCAATATCAATAACTGCATTCATTTTCTTCATCCAGTTGGTGCCAAGAATTATATCATAGATAACAGCTTTGGTGATAACAGCTTTGGGGATAGAGAACTGAATGTGTCCAAGGGAGATGGTGATATTTCATACTTCTCCAAAAGATTGGTTCAGGCTCTATCTGCTACTATGATGCTGAGGTTAGATGGTCCATCAATGGGCCATTGGAGGGTGTCTAGGAATCGTTTGACAATGACACAGACAGCTGCTCCTGTATCTATAAGGATCTTCGCCTTTTGTCCTCCAATATCTCCATGTAAGTAGGTGCTGATATGTCTTTCAGCTGCCTGAACAGGGATGGGAACTAGTTCTTGCTGTGGGATTGGGACTCGGCCAGTGCTAGACCTGGTGGTTTTCAGTAATTTGTTTCAGACTCTAGCTGGTATCAGATACAGGAACTACAGGAGGGGAACTTCCATCTTGGCCTCTTGGATCTTCTGCCAGACTTCATTGTAGATGTCTCTAGGTATGATCTTTGGGATGTATTTTTTTTGGGGTTTTGGGGCAACAGGTTCCCATTCTTCTTGTTCTATTTCTTCATCTTCTGGTGGCAACTCATTTGTTTCTGAGACAAAAGGTGAGGGGGTTCAGGGAGGTATTTCTACTTGTTCTTCTTCATGTTCTTCATCTTTCTCTTGGATAGTTCTTCTGCTGACATTTCTGGATGGCCTTCCTATAGGTCTCTTTCTTTTCTCTGCTGGGTAGACTGTTTTCCTGGTGGTAACCTTGGTAGGATACAAGTCTAGGTCACTGTAGTCTTCACTGTTGCTTGCTTCCTCGAAATCTTCAATAGGATGGGCTTCAGTCTTCTTGTACTGAGTGTCATTCCTTTGGTTTAGTAGTTCTGAGTCCCTTCAGTCACTTCTTTTATTGTCACATTCAGTGGCATAGTATCTGAATTATCCACAGTGAAAGCATTGGACTTAGGCTCTGTCTTGGATAGAGTATCTTCTTTCTTCTTACTGGTAATTCCTATTATCTCTTGGTAGATAACCTTGGCTCCTCTGTGGTGGATATCCTCTGTTGTCTTGGTAGCCCCAAT
This sequence comes from Jimgerdemannia flammicorona, assembly GCA_003990745.1. Taxonomy (NCBI): domain Eukaryota; kingdom Fungi; phylum Mucoromycota; class Endogonomycetes; order Endogonales; family Endogonaceae; genus Jimgerdemannia; species Jimgerdemannia flammicorona. Next base: position 3,292 of record RBNI01004907.1, on the reverse strand, counting down.
TTCGCATGTGGTAAGTTTTTCAATCTGTCCAACCAATTGGTCCAATTTGGAGCTGAGGTCTTGAATTTCACTTCTGTTCTTTTTTCCTTCCTTGGCTGGCCTTCTTTCTTCAGATCTTTCTTGTCATTGAAGGAGTCCTTGTAGGGCTTTGACCAGGATGTCTTCTTTATCTTCTTTCTTGTCATGATCACTCCAGATAGTTCCTTGTCTAACATCAAAGAATCCTTGGGCTGCATCTACTTGCTCCTCAGATCTTCTGATGCCTAGGGTGCAGACATACTGGGCAATGTTTGGAGGAATTTCATTTATAAAGATCATTGTACCTATGATGTCCTGGTTGGTGGCATTGAACCCGGCAGCATACATTCTCTTCTGGATTCTTGTGAAGAAGGCTCTGAGTGATTCTCCAAGGTTCATCTTCATCTCCATAATAGATTCTTGAGCTCTGTGGCAGGTTTCATTTCCTGCATACATTTCAATGAGCTAGTAGACCATGGCCTTGTATTCTAGCTCATAAGACATTACTGCTTGTATCTGGCTCACCAATTTTGAATCTGGGTTATTTGCTGTTTGATGGAAAATTCCTCTGGCTGGTTCTCTGAGCTGGGCTTTGTAGATGGTGATTTTCTTTCATCTGAGAGATTTCTCAAGGCTGTGATTTCTTCAATTCCATCAAGGAATTCTCTGGGGTCTTTCTCCAGATATCCTGCAAAGATTGGCAATGAGGTGGCCATTTCATTTTCACTTTCTTCTGATTCTGGTTCAGGTTCAGATTCTGATTCTGATTCACTTTCTGAACTGTCACTGGAGATGGGGGTGCTTGGGTATCTTAAGGATAGTGTTCTGGACATTAGACGAAGTAGAATAAGCCTAGGTATTCTTGTAGGAGCTACTTCCAACTCTGTAAGGGGTTGTGGTAGAGGTTCTATTGGTGAGACTGATGGGACTGGTATGGGGTATCTGGCTGTAAGATCTTGGACTTGTGTAATAAGATCTTCTAGTTCTTGTGCAAGTTCTTCAAAATCTCCAACAGAGCTGCCTATATTGTCTGGTTAATCTGGTTGAGGATTTCAGACTATACTACCTCCTGCTTCTGGTTGAGATCCTTTTGATGCTGGGTAGTTGGCAAGTCTTGATGTGATTACTTTTCTTCTTGTCCAAATACTAGTGATGACTAGTTCTCCTGTAGTGGCAGAGATTGGTGTTATATCAAATATATCCAGTTTGACTGTGGGTTCTTATGAGCTGAAAAGTCATATCAATTTGGAATCTTCCCAGTTGAGCCTCCAAATGTAATATGCCTGGCTCAATAGAGGCAAATTACAAGGTTGGGGGTTGATGTAGTTTGACTTAAGCCCCCAGTTACTTTGTCAAAAAGCAACAAAATGTTCTAAGATTCCTGAGGTCCTTGGTATTTAGTGGTATAATAGTCAAAGCTGGATATCTGCAAGTGATTTGTATGTCAATTTCCTAATTGGGATGGTTCTTTGGATGTAGTAGTGATTTGTGTGAATGGGTTTCCTTCTTGAGTCAATCTGGGAATTAGTAGAATTTTGTGTATAGCATAGTGATCTCTATGTGTGACAATCGGGCAATTTAGTAGTTCTCCTTCTTAACTAATGGGCAATCTCTTGTGTAGCATGATAGGGTTCTTATTTGGGTCAACTAGGAATACCACAATTTTGTATAATGAGGCAATCTCCAAAAGTATATAATTTCTGACATGACGATCTCTTGTATAGTACAATGGTTTCCAAAAGTATGCGATTTCTGGTGGATAACTCGATTTGGCCTACTGGAAATAGTATGGCATGGGTTCTTCTTACTGAAAATAATACTGGCAGTAGATATCTCAATAACTCGGACTCACTGGAAATAATGAATGATTTTGGCAACAGATAACTTGGATAACTCAGATGTTGCGAATTGGGCTCTTCTGGAAATAATACTCAGATATTATAGAAACTCAGATGGCATGAATTGGCTTCTTCTGGAAATGCAGATAACTCAAAAATAGTAGATGATGCAGATTCTCCCTGAATCAGCAGGCTTCTTGAAAATGGCAGCTTTAACTGAGAATTAACTTGGATGGCATGGATTCTTCCTAAATCAGCAGCTTCAACTAAGAAATGGTAGTAAAGTTCTTCCTTAAACTTAGGCTGCAAATCTTCAGACTAATCTGGCAAGCGAACTAAAAACGAACTTGTTCTTTGTATTGGAAAGTGGACCAGAGTGGAAAAAGGGAACCAATGCTCACAATTCCTAGTAGTGGCTTTAGAGTGGACATTTCTCCTAAGTGTTGCAATCCTTCCTACATCAAGTGGCTTTTGGCAGATATATCTCTTGAAGTATAGTAGGCAGATTTGTCTTTCACTTTTTGGATTCAATTTCAGACTGAGGTTTATTCACTCTTGTCTCTAGAGTAATTTATACAAGTTGATTGCTATCTGGTTACTATGTGGCTAACTATAGATTTGCTACTTATAGCAAGTTGTGCAGGTCTGGTACAGGTGTGCAGATTCTGTATAGGTGTGCAGGTCCTGTACAGATATATCTTATCTGGTAGTCTGACTATTTATATAGTTTCTGCAGTAATGATTACTGGTTACTATACTGTGTGTTCACGTTATCTGGCTAATTGTTCACATCATCTAGCTAGGTATAATTTGGGTGATACATCTTGACTTGTCACAATATATATAGTATAGCAATAGTTGATATTAAAGTATTTAAACTAGTTGTTTAAGAAACTATATTCTTAAACTAAGCTAGTAATATTCTGAAGATTTGTTCTGATTTCTCATATAGTATTATAGATAGGGTAATATTTATATTTGATAAGATATTGTTAATATTTCTTATATCTACATTTGTTGGGAATTTATTGAACTTTATATTCTTCATAGTTATTAATAATAATATATACTAGAGGTTTTATAGTTTAAATTAGAAATAATTTATCATTATTCTCATTATATCACTTATGATATTGAATATTGAGAACTGGGTAAATCTTGATAGTATCTAATAGAGCTAGTTTATAGAATATTGGAATAGTTTAATATACTTACTTTTCAGCTTTATAGAAGATCTGTGCTTATGGATATCAACTTAATATCCTTTAATATCTAATAGGACTTTTTAACTAATATCAAAGAATTCTTCTTAATAGTATAAATTGATATACTGAGATTATTGGTTTAGAGCTGAGATAGATTTTTAATTGTAATTTGGATCAAGTTGTGTATTTAGAGTAGAAATTTTTCAATAGCTTCAATTTTTTTTTTTTTTT
>RBNI01004906.1:0-13284 GCA_003990745.1 Jimgerdemannia flammicorona | reverse complement strand
AAAAAAAAAAAGGTAATCTAAGAAGAAATATGAATTTTGAAATAACTTCTTGAAATTACAAAAGAGAATTTAAGAAATTATCTAATAAGAAAATAAAGAAACTTATAAAAGAAAGAAGTATGTTTTTACTATAAAAAAGGAGACATATATCTTACAAATACTCTGACAAGAAGACTAATATAAATAAAGGACTATTCTTCTCATACACTATTACTATAATAGAAGATAATATCAAAGAAATCTCTGAGAAAATCAAGATTAAAAAATTCTACATAGCTTTAAAATCTCAGATAAAGTATATAAATCTGATACTAGCTATAACTTCTACTTTAGTATAGAAGTAATCATCAAACCAGGTAAGTAAGTGATCATTAGTACAAGTGTTGAAATAGAAGTCTCTAAAAGAACCTACATCTGTCTTACAGAAAAGAGTAGTCTACTTGATTAGTCAAGACTATTATTTTTTTATTTACTGATGTCATTCTATCACTTATATAGTAGAATAGTAGTGATTTTTCTTCAGATACTATTATCTTAGGAGTAGTATAATATATAGTTATTTCTTCTATAATATTACTAAGATGAGTGAACTTAGTGATCAGTCTATAGGTTAGTAGTTTTGATAAAGTTATTGCTAAGGCTTCTATAGTAATTTTTGATAGACTTAATATTCTTAATGATAGATCTATAGTAGTATTAGAGCTACTGATATCAGATTTAGATATTTCTTCAACTATTCTTCTAAATTAAGATAATATAGTAGAGGCTTTACTAGATTCAGTAAGTTGCAATTCTTATTATTAGATTATCTTTGCTTATATATATATAGAGAACTCAATGATAGAGATAAGATTTTCTTTAGTTGGTATAATATCTCTTATAGTTTAGAAAGACCTTGGTTTTATAGTAGCAATTATTAGAAAGAAGACTCAGAAAATATTTACTTATAGCTTTAATAGATTTTCTTATATATTTTTATAAAAGTAGCTACTGATTAATTTTTCAAATTTCTTAAGTATAGGTAACTTCTTTGTTAAATATGATGAATATATTAAATACTTTTTAGATAGTTTCATTATTGAGTCTATTAAATTTCTCTTAGTCAATATAAGTCTTAGTCTATTTAGTAATAATTCTATTAGCTTTTTTTGGCTTAGTTCTGAGAAGTAGCTAGAGTAAAGATATTTTTTAGTTATCACTGATAATATTAATAATGTTGACTGAGTTGTTTATATTTATAGTAGGTTCTTTGAAAAAATCTTACTTATAGATAGAAGTAACTTCTACTACTATCAAATTATAATAAAACTATATACTGATAGAATTAATATATTACAGATAATCAAGATTGACTATTGGCTCCAAGTTCTGAGTTCTTCTAAGAAAGTATTAAGTTCTAATTATCTGTTATAATAGTGTAGTTTAAGTATTACTTTTAGGTTCTTATACTGATAGCAAAGGTGCTATATTTATATCTCAAGTTAATTAAGTTCAGAATTATTAACAAGTTAGATATAAGAGTTCTTTGATAAAAATACTACTTTATTTTTATAGTTAGAAAAAGTAGAGCTAAGGTTATAATATACTCAGTATAGAAAGTATTTATATATATTCAAAGCTATAATTAAATATGATATACTGAGTATATCTATATATAGTTATATTATATTTAAAATATATGACTACTAGTTAGAAATTCTATAGAAATTTTCATTGAAAATTCTATTGAAATTTCTGATAACTTGTAAGTATATAATAATTTGTTATACCTATTGGTAATTCTCATAACTTCTTTAATTTCTCTAGTTTGATCTTAATTTATACATTCTCTTTTAAGTCTCAGATATAGTGATCTATCTTTTTATCTTTTATAATATTAGATATATAGCTCTAGAAGAATTAATAGAAATTATACATTATATAGCTTTATAGATCTAAGTTATTTAATATTCACTAGTCTAGCTTAATAGTATTTGCAGACTTAAACTACTTATAGAGAGTCTTCTTGAATATTCTCTCAATCTTTAAGTTTTGTTTTTTGATATAAATATAAAAATTTTATAATTATTAAAAATTATATATATATTTATAGAAAAAAAAGTTATAACTCAGTTACTATAGCTAGTAAACTTATATAAATAACTCTAATATTTAAAGTAATAAATCTTAGATTAAAATAGTTTAAAGGTAAAAAATAAAGTAGTTTATAAGTATATATTTTTTCAAACTTACTTCTGAGAACTTTGAGAAGTTAAAGAAGACCAAAAATCAAGATAAAGAAATCTGACATACTTCTCAGATTAAGTATCTACTATATTATAATATATCTCTCTATTATTTCTTAATATTAACTTTAAATATTAAATATTATTTATATTTATATATAATTTTTTTTTTCTATTATAATAAATAATTATATATATCTATAAGTCTCAGAAAATTCTGACAGAAATTTCTACAAAAATTCTATAAGAATTTCTGACTAGCTATTATAGTTATCTAAAGTAGTATAATTATATATAAATATTTCCAATATATTATATTTAGTTATAGTCTTCAAATATATATAAATACTCTCTATACTAAGTGTATTATAATTTTAGCTCTGCTTTTCTCAGATATAAGAATAAAAAGTAGTATTCTTATTACAAAACCCTCAGATCTAATTTGTTAATAATTCTGAGCCTGATCAACTTAAAATACAAGTATGGTACTTCTATCAGTATAAGAACCTCAAAGCAATATCTAAACTCTGCTATAAAAGACAATCAAAACTCAGTACTTCTTCAAGAACTCAGAACTTAGAGCTGATAGTCAATATTAATTATCTATAATATATATATATATCTTTTTTTTTTTTTTTTTTTTTTTTTTTTTTTTTTTTTTTTTATAGTCACTTGGACTCCCTTTATTAACCAAATCTATAATAATATTAATACAGCCTAGCTCTCAACCTATCCCACAGGGCCCCCCCCCTTCTTTAGTTCCCACAAATGACACCCCATCCACCATCACCACCACCCTACCACCACTCTTTGCTACAATCCTCCTTACTAGTCTCTTACATTTTCCCCCCTTGGGGCCCCACCCAATCCACCATGCCTTGAAGAGCTCTAACATCAGCTCCTCCCACCTCACTATCCTCAGGCTTACCAGCCTCCAGGGTCCCTCCTCAAATGTGCTCCACCAGTGTTCAGCGAGCTCTACCCAAAATGTGACAGCCCAGCCAACCATCAGCTACTCATTTTCCACCCCCCCCACCAGCCTTGACTGCAGTACCACCCACTGCCCACCCACCTCAGGGTTCAGCGCAGATACTCCCAGCCTCACCCCAACAATCTTCCAGAAATTCTCCAGACTCTCGCACTCCCCCAGCCAATGTTCAGGCATCTGTACCACCCCTCTCTCCTGCTCTACATTATGACACTCCTCACAGTCAAAGACCCCGCCATCCACCAGATGTCCAGTCCTAAAGTTCAGCATCACATTCCGATGCAACAGCCTCCACCATACTACTCAGAATTTTGGCGGGAGTCACCTCGACACCACTTTGAACCAAGACCATATGCCTGCCCAGTCCCATCTCTCCCCAATCCCAGCTCCTTGCCAGGCCTTCAGCCAAAGGTCCTGCCCCAGACCCCTCAGGCACTTCATACCCTCCTCTAAGCAGAAGTCCTCGACCAGATTCCCTCCCAATAAGAGCCTGTCCCACCTCCACATCTCTGGACCCCAGTCCTCATCCCCTTCAGTATCTTGCCAACAGATCCCAATACAGTGTGTCCCATCTACCACTCTCTACCAGAATCCTTTGTATCGCATCCTCTGACTACTATCCAAGACCACCAAGAACAGTAGATCACCTGAGCCACCCCTTGGTGATACCCTCTTCTCTCACAAATGCTGCATAAGGGACACCTATTCTCCTCCTCTCAACTCACTAGCCCTCTTCATCCACCACACCTTCAAGCAGAGTAGCCTCTTAGGAAAGTCCACCAGGCCAAGGCCCCCGCAATCCACCAGAAGTGCTAATACCTCCCAATCAACCTGACTCCAGTGTCCAGCCCAGAGCCAAGAGTGGGCTATCTTGAGAAGCTTTTTGACCACCCACTTAGAGAAATCCAAATGGTAGCCCAGATACCAAAGTTTCGGCATCCAATACATATTCAGAACAGTTACTCTCCCTGCCAGTGACACCTGTCTACCACCCCAACTTATCAGTACTGTCCCCCATTCTACCAGCTTGCACTCTCACCACTCCTTGGGGAGTAAAGAGCCATACACCGAGAAATAGATACCCAAGTATCATACCACTCCTCCCGCCAGGACAATTGTTCCAATGACATCCCCCACTATAACTTCTTCCCCAAAGACCATTGTCTTGCACTTGTGCCAGTTGAGTTTTGCCCCAGAGCACCTCTTATACCACTCGACTATCTCCTTGAGCATAGCTACATCTGCCACCAAGCCCAACCCGACCACCATATCATCTGCAAAGGCCCCCACCTTCCAATTGACCCCCAAGATATTCAGTCCACTGACTCTGCACCGGATCCAATCCAACAATGGCTCCAGGGCAAAGGCATAAAGGATAGGTGAGAGTGGATCCCCTTGAGGCACCCCCCTCCCCAAGGAGAAAGAGGCCCCCCTGTGACCATTTGCCAGAATCACAGCCCTACTCCCTTCCAGCAATCCAATAAGTGACCGATACATGCCCACTGGTACCCCAATGCACTCCAGTACCTTCTCTAACCATACTCTCCACACCCTATCATAGACCTTCTCCTGGTCTAGAAACACCAAACAGCCATTCACTCTTGCAGCTCTAGCACCTTCAATGACACCATGAACCCACGCCATGCCATCTCAGATCAATCAGCCTCCAACAAAGCCTCTCTGCTCCTTCCCTATCACCTGCTGTACCACACCCTATAACCTCACCACCAGAATTTTGGTGACCAACTTCCGGTCCATATCCAGCAACATGATTGGCCTCCAATTTTTCCAATCCTCCTTATGCCCTTTATCCTTATACAGCAGGGAAACCAGCCCCAACTGCTGCCCTCCAATCTACTCCCTGGTACTGATGACTGCATTACACATCAGCGACATCTCCTCCAGAGCCTCCTCTATGGATGCCATATATTTTCAAAAGTCCCAAGGCAGACCATCCTCCCCAGATGCCATTCCTAGGGATGTTGATGCCAGAACTTGAAGGATCTCCTTACCCAAAACTGGTCAGCCAAGATCCCCCAACCCTGCTGCCAGATTCGGGTGCCAATCTTCCAGATGCTGCTCAATGTTCTGCACCCCCTCCCCTCCCTCCTCCTCACTCTAGAGGTCACTCTAGCGGGTGCTCAGCTGGCCAAGGATCTCTTGTATACCTAATACCATCTCTCTCTCATTATTGAGGACTCCTTCCCACCAGTGTCTTGCTCTCCTAGCATGTAGGAGACAGGACAGAAGCCTTGTAGGTCTTTTACCTTCTTCCAATCCTTGCCACCTTAACCTGGCCACCATAGCCTGAGCCTGCACTGCCTCCTCCTTCCTCAACAAATCCTGTAATTCCACTACTTCCAACTTAGCCTGCTTAGCCTTCCAGTCCAATACTTCCTCCTCCTCCAATAGCCCAGCCCAATTCAGAAGTAGTCTTTCTAGTCTCCTAGATGCCCATCGGACTTGTCTTCTCTGCTAAGCACCTTGCTCCTTCCCAACCACCCCCCAGTACCTCTGAGCTTCAGATTTCAGTCTATGCCACCTATCTCCAATCCCTATTCCTGCTTGCCTCTACTTATTAATCTTGGATCATACCTCTGCTACCCACTCATTCTACAGATCCATCTCATCCAACAGTGAAGAGTTCAGATGCCAATGTCTAGGTCCCTCTCCACTCCCTCCAAACCTCCCACCTCTCTGAATACCCCAGTGATCTGACCAAGGGCACCACTTGACCTCTATCATCTTCCAAACTGTATGTCCCCAGCACTCAGCAGTCAGAACCCAATCAATCCTAGTACCCAGCCCTCCCACCCAGTGTATATATAGATGTCAATCCCCATTCTGAAGTCACATGGTATCCACCAGTGAGCTGAGCCATTCCACCTCTTCCCAGTCCTCCAATCCCCCACTCCTTCCTGCCATACCCTATCCCCCATCAGTTCTATCCAGTCTACTCTCCTATATTATATTAAAATCACCCCCCAGACAATCCACCCCAGCCTCAACCAAGAGCCCAGAATCCTGCAGATCTCCAATCCATGTCACTCAGGTCCCTCTCTCAGCTGGGCAGTAACAAGATCCCACCACAATTGAGTTCCATCTAGGCCTCCGCCATGTCCCCCACACTAATCTACTACCCCAATGTCCAGTGTCTGCAATGTTCCCTTTTCCCTTCCTAACCAGGATTCCCACTTTACCCTGCCAAACTGCCTCCCCACCCCACTCTCTAGTCCATTCCAGTCCATCCTCCTCCTCCTCACACCATATATCCTGAAGTAAGAAGATATCTGCCTCCAGTTTCTTCAGCCACCCAAAAATCATATGTCGCCTCCTAGTCCCCCTAAGCCCATTGATGTTTATAGAAAAAATGTTGGTTGTACTATTCATAGCAAAATCTATGATAATGTTGAAGTCTCCACATCTACAATTCCATGCTCACTTCCTCTCCAGCCAGATCCAGGTTCCATTCTGCTGCAATCTCAACTTCCACATTTTGCTGTTCATCCAGAGCTACCAACAATTCCACACAGTCCTCACCATCCACCATCTCTATTGCCACCCGATGCTCCTTGTACACCATCTGCCACTTTTTTAGTCCCTTCTGCAGCCCCCACAGATACGCTGCCCTTTCATTAATGATACCCAACAGCATTGCCTCCCTTGCCTCAGTGACCTCATACTCCTCCACCTCCAGAAGAGCTGCCATCATCTCATCTCTCAACTTCCTCATGACCTCCTCCCCTCACAGCACTTACCCCCAGAATTTCTCACTGATCACCTGGAAGTCAATCTCGCCCAGTTCCTCAGCTGCCATGTTTTGCAGTGCCCTCAATAGCCACTTCTCCCCTCCAACTATCTCTGCTGCCTATGCCAAATCCACCTCTCCTTCCTTCCTCTCCTCAGTTTACACAGACTCATCCCAACCATCCTCAGATACATACTCTAGCTCCCCCTCTCTCACCTCAGGAACACTATACTGGATCATATTATCTTCTGCCATCACCGCATCCACTACAGCCTCCTCTGGCCTCTGTCCCCCACTCTTCTTCACCTTTCCCTCTTGCTGCCCCTCCTCTGCCCAAATGCTAGCACTTGCTCCCTTGCCCTCCTCCATAGCCCTGGCCCTTTTCCCCCCATCCAAACTGGCCAACAAATCCTTCTGCAGCTGTCTCCCCTTCACCTTCTCTCAAAGCACCTTGTCCATTCTCACCTTCTTGCCCTCGATCACCTCCACTACCATCCTAGCCTCGTAAGCCCTCCAAGCCCTCTGTCTCCTCTCCATGGCCCCAGCTAGGTCCTCGAGCACCTCCAGCAGATCCTCCTCCTCTTCCTCTGACCCCTTCACCCTCAAAACCTTGCACTCCACTGGGCCCCACTTCAATGCCACTGGCCAATCCCTAGCCTTCCCTATATTCCCCATCCCAAACAGCCTCAATCAGATGTCCACATTGTCTGTCTGGAGCTCAGTCCCCTCCCATACCCTAAATCCAATGTCAACCACCTCACCATACTCCTTCACCACATCTGTGACCAGCCTCCTTGCCTCCTCCTTCTTCACCATCAGCAGGTCTGCAATCACCAGGTGAACTACTTGGGGATCTCAATGCATACACCTCACCATCGGCACCGAAATCCCTCCAATCACCACCCCCTTCTCCACTGCCTCCAGTAGCAAACCCTCCTCTTCAAACCCCACCTCGACTGCCTCCAGCTTCTTCAAAAACTTTACCAAGGCTGCTCCTTTCACCTCACTAGCTAGTAGCCCCAGCACCATCTTTGCCATCACTACCAAGCCATGGAAGCACAATGTGACAGTGAATTCTGATCGAGACTTTTTGAGTAATGGGGCCACCACTAGGCCCGTCACACCATCAGCCAGGTCTCTGGGTCTCACACCGCTCCCCTGTCCAGATATCCTATCAGCCGTCACATCTGGATTTTTTTCCAGATCGCCCATCACACTGCCATCAACAGTCACCGCCTCAGCCACTATACCTCCAGCCCCACTATGCTGACCCCCCAGAGGAGAGGCCTCCTTGCCACTCAAAGTAGTAGCCACCTTCCCCAGCTCCAGCCAGCCATCCAGTCTAGTTACCTGCTTCCCCATCCTGACCTTATCCACGAAGGTCATCCTCTCTCCCCCATGTTGCCTTGCACCTCCTCTGCTACCACCTCCAGCCCCACATCCCCTACTCGAAGCACTCGGCATACCAAGACCAGCACTTCAACCCCCCCCCACATGTTGCCAGTCAAAGGCACTGGGCCCCCCCTGCCTAGTACGCTCACCAGAATACTTATTGCTCGCCATCTTGATAGCACTAATACTTGAAGATATTGTCGAAAGTGTTGTCTGAGTCTTGTGTCACCCGAATGGTACTGGTGAAAGATGATTGGTGGTTTTCTTTGTATATATATATCTTTATCTCTTCTAATTTAAATTTTTACTATTTTTTTAAATATATATTATAATAGTCCTAGTTTTTAATAAGAAAGTAATAAATTTTGAAAAGTTTTAATAAAGTTTAAATATCTTAAAGAGATATTTTATATTTAAATAATTTTTGAAGAATTTCTGAAAGAAATAATTTTAATATTTATTTAAATAGATAAAGAAGATATTAATATATAAGATCTGAAAGAAAGTTCTAAAAAGATTTTAGAATGATGCTCCTTTCTCCACTACCTTACTGATCACAAGGTTTGGTAGGCAACCTTCCAAGTCCTCTTTCCTCTATTATTACCCCCTCTACCTCAGGTTGGTTTGCTATGCTTACATGGGCATGGTAGAAGGAGGACAATGGTGATGAGTTGCCCCTTTATCGATGTCCAATCAGTGTCTTCTCTACTTTTTCATAGTTTCTGGTATCTTAGGCTACGTCTGGAGTGCATTCATTTTAGTACAGTGCCTTCTTCCTTTGCCGTCACCAACAAGGTACTGTCTTGGTGTGTCTTAGGCTACATAGAGAGTCGGCCAACCTTGGGTGTCAAGTGCTTAGTATAGGTTACCTATAGATTCTTAGTGCCTGTGGTAGGGCCCTCTGGCTTTGGCAAGCTTCCTGGCGAGTACAGTTCTGGCATAGGTGACTGTTTTTCAGGTGATATCGGGATGGGAGGGGAGATGGCTGTCACAGATAGGAGGAAGGGCAATTATGGTGAACCAGTGGGGTACCAGGCTGGGAGCAGTCATCAGGGCTGGAGTAGACTATATTTCAGTAGGGCCTTTCAATTGACTAGTAAGGGGTGGGGTAGTGTAGGGGCCAGCATCCTGGCTGTACCCAACTAGAACTGGGAGCTGACATGGCAATGCGATTGAGGCCTGCAGACTTGGGGAGTAGGGTCTTCCTCATTTAGCAGTACTTGACTGGAACTAAGAGCTGACATAGCAACATGATCGAGGCCTGTAGGCTCAGGGAGTGGGAGTGAGGTCTCTTCAGGCCCTAGCCCATGTGTAAGTCCTTTGAGGAAGGTGCTGCATATAAGTCCTTTACTCACCCACTTTGAATCTACTTTGCTCTCTGTTGATTGGTTGGGGGGTTTTTTCTTTGCCTCGGGCTTTCTTTTGGGGTTTGGGGGGCTATTCTTTATTCAGTCCTGACACTGCTAGATCCAACGTATAGGTGTGCTCTCACATGTAAATGATGATCCAGCCCTGGTGAGTAGACAAGTCTAGTCTATGTCATGGGGGTCAACATAGCCGGTATTCAATAGGTATAGCTGGAGCAGTGGGACTGCTAAACAATTTAGTAGCCTAGGTTAATAGAGGGATATTGTTCAGTGGGTAGTGGGGGAGGGTTTTGGCCTATATAGTCTAGGTTCCCTTCCAATAAAAATCCGCAGGACTATGAGTCCGTTAAAAAAAAAAAAACCTATAGAACGATGTCGCCTCACCTATTAAATATAAGCATAACTCATCCACACCAGCAATCCGACTCCAACCTAATAAACACACCCGAACCTATTCTAGATTTTCGAAGCAGATATTCGAGCACAATCGCCGGCCTCACCTTTTAACGTATTGCTGAATCTGCAGACGACAAAGCAAATCAATACATCCACAAGCCGTTACACTTCTAGCGCCTCTGTAGAGCAAAAACTACCATACTAGTTAACAGATATTGAGGTGCCGACACTGAACTAGAGGTCGCCATTATTGCCAGACAGGTGATGAGAGAACGGTGGCGAGAACGGGGCAACCGTTGAGTCGCGACCCAAATCAGTATGGCGCGATCATGAGAGCTACTGGGGAAGAGATAGAAGAGTTTGGAACGTGAATAAGCAAAGACCTCGCTCCCCATCCTTTGTGCTGCTCGTCACTTAACTCCCACATTTCTTCCCCTACCCTTTTGCTCCTTCCCTTCACACTTCTCTCAATAATGCGAACTCATGTGTCGGCCTTTTACTCGCTGACAGGTATTCGAAAAGAGTTTATACAGTTTTTACCTCTTCGTAGTGGCTCTCGGACGACGGCTCCACGTTATACGTGGGCTGACTGCATGCAAGGTTATATTCAAGGAAGGTGCAATTGTTTGCGCCATTAGCGAGCCTTGACTTGTGCAAAACGCTTTGCTGGTCTTATTATGATTCGTAGAAACAGGTCATAGGAATATTGCAGGTCTATATTCGACATTAACGACGGAGTGCACGCATTGCAGAAGGAAGAAAGTTGCAGTTTGTTTAGTCGGCACACGGAGAAAGAATAAAAAAACAAGACACGTTTTTGAAGCGCTCCAGCTTTCGCTTTAGTCCCTACCACCCGACATTCGCACCACGAATACCCAGATTTATTGACGTATCCCGTAGGTAGTCACAAGGGAGATGGTGTCAAAGAAATTTGGCTGAGTACTATTGTCCAACTATCCTGGTCAAAATAAATAAAGGGATAAGCTGAAAAACCAAGTCACGCATATAATAAATATTTCCTTTATGACCCATGTCTCCATCAACCAACATGGCCACCCCCCTCACCAACCTCACCCCCACGAACCTGAACTTGGCCGCCTCCAAGCCGCTCCTGATTGCCGCGAGCCCGACTACGACCGTGCGCCAGGTCCTGACCCTGATGGCTGAGCATAATATCACCTCGCTACCGCTGCGCTCACACAACTCGGACGCCATTGTCAGCATCGTCAACGTGTACGACGTCGCCACCTACATTATCAACGCCGCCTGCTTTACCGAGATTAACCCGCAGAGCCTGGACAGCGAGAAGCTGGCCAGGCTCGACGACCCAATTGAGAACGTGCTGGGGCTAGAGACCGAAAGGGAGAGCTATCGCATATTCAAGACGGACGCACACGAGCCTTTGTATGAGGTACGTCCGAAAAAGTAAATTATTATACGCGTTAATGACGAGGAGATGCGTTGTGGTTGTCGCATTAGAGGATTTGGAATGTTTGCTACCGGATTTACATCCTACCAAATCAGATTCTATAACTCACTCTCTCCACACCATCACTCCCTTAGACCCTTGCCGCCTTCTCCCGTGGTATTCACCGTTCCCTCGTGATTGATTACACCATCACCGGCACGCCTGCTCCTCCCTGGCTCCTCTCGCAAACGGACATCATCCGGTACATCAACAAGCACCCCGAGTCCATCGCGGCCCTCGGCATTGACCTGGACGCTCCCCTCGCCGACGTCCCGGGCCTGTTGCACCCAGACAGAGAAGTCGTCTCGGCGCGGGAAGACGAATCGGCGCTCAATGTTTATCGGAAGATGGCCCAGGCGGAGAAATTGGGGATCGCCGTTGTGGATCGGTGAGTTGGGGACGTGTAAAAGGATTGGTTGATGGAGTGAAGGAGGAGCATGGGTGACGTAAATGAAACACGCAGCATTTTATTTCTTACAATCAAACACTGACTTCCAATCCTTTACACAGCGACGACAACCTCGTTGCAAACCTCAGTGCCTCCGACCTCCGTAGCATCGACTTCAAAGCCTTTGACAACCTTATCCTACCCGTACTCGAGTTTCTGAAGGTACGGTTCACTTCAATCTCTCTTTACAACTCACTCTCTGCTTCGCTTAATTCCAACTATTTTCTTCACCTTCTTACACACCAGGTGATAGCCACGAATCCGTCCCGCCCTCTGGCTCTGATCACCGCCACCCCGAAGACAACCCTGCGCGATCTCGTGCGCGCGCTGACTGAGAACGACGTGCACCGTGTCTGGGTTGTCGAGGCCGAAGGATCGCGTCGCCTCGTCGACGTCGTCACCCAGTCCGATGTCGTCGGCGTCGTTGTCGCGAGGGCTAAGGCCGCGAGGGAAAGTGTATAGGGTTGTCGTGAATACGGGGTGGGATGCAGAGGAACGGAGAGAAGGAGGGATAGCTGTGCTGCGATGGCGTCTTGCGGTATGGGATTGGTTCCATCCATGGCGTCTGTGATAACTCTTCACATGTGGTTACGTAGTATACGTATATTCGAGATAAACATCTTTGTCGAGAAATTGCCATTGGACGTGTCCCTCAATTTTGAAATCGATGATCCTCACTCTGGTAAAGAAAAGAAAAAAAATGACTTGGCGTTTGCAGAGCGGAGCAGTAAACAAAAATCATCAAAAAAGTGCCCCTTCTGTGGATTGAACACAGGACCTTTAGATCTTCAGTCTAACGCTCTCCCAGCTGAGCTAAAGAGGCTTTGAATTGTTAGAATCTTTGTAGCCAGCTATTTGATATTCAATATTATTCGTAGATTATGAGAGCTCGGTGTTTTACCTTTCCATTTCGCCTTTGTTGGATATGGATACAAAGCTAGACTTGGTTCCACGATTGTCCGCACTCCACTTCAGTTGCGCAGCACCGAACTCGTTAAAGTTTTATTTTTCTTGTTGGAAGCGATTGAGTTATGTGGGGGCTTTGTGTGTATCCGAACGACGCAGTCTGGCGAAAAACTTTGTATCTCCCGTCGTGCAATCTGCACCGGTATCCCGAACCAACCGAAAACAGAAAGTTCGTTCAATTCCTGCTTTTTGCTTCTGCAGCCTGCAATTGGTTCCTCCTACCTAGTGAGACTTTCTCTCTCGGAGTTGTTGTGATTTATATCGGATTTTTTTTTTTTTTTTTTTT
>RBNI01004905.1:0-13285 GCA_003990745.1 Jimgerdemannia flammicorona | reverse complement strand
AAAAAAAAAAAAAAAAAAAAAAAAAAAAAAAAGGCAACCTCCTAGAGAACCCCACTCTCTCTACTAACTGACAGAATATCTACCATTAATCTCTCTTATTTTACCATCTTTCTTCTAAAATTATCTGTCTTCTATTTTTAAATATATATAGCTAGTAATTAGTCAACCCTACTTATATCACAAATATTTACCCAATACTCATTACTAACACACCCCACTGATGGCTCTCTCAGGCCATTCTATCTTCCTCCCTCTCTACTATCTTACTGTCTTACCTCCCAATAACTCTCAACTATTACTTAGAAGTTCTTAAGTATCTTGCACTCACTTAGCCAATATTCAGATATCTGTACAAACTCTCTCTCCTGCCCTATATTATAATGATCATTATACTCAAATCTCTCCTTTCTATCAAGTATCTTAATAAAAAGTTCAATAAAATATTCCTTCTTAAGATATACTACTATATTATTTAGAACTTTAGTGAAAGTCACTACTATATCTCAATACTCTAAAACCAGACTTTAGCCTAGTCTCATATCTTATCAATACTTACTAACTGCTAGCCCATTGGCAATATTCTGTCTCATCCTTTGTTAATACTCTATACTAGTACTAATATTAAAGTCTATTAGTAGTAAACTGTCCAATAGAAATATATTTCATCTCTATATTATATATCTCCCTCTTATCACTATTATAACATGCCTGGCTCAATGAAGATAAATTACAAGGTTGGGGGTTGATGTAGTTTGGCTTGAGCCCACAGTTACTTTGTCAAAAAGCAACAAAATGTTCTAAGATTCCTGAGGTTCTTAGTGTATAGTGGTATAATAGTCAAAAGCTGGATATCTGTAAGCGATTTCCTTATTGGGACAGGTTCTTGGGTATAGCGGCAATTTGTATATGTGGATGGGTTTCCTTCTTGAGTTAACTGGGAGTACCACAATTTTGTATAGCGAGGCAATCTCCAAAAGTATGCAATTTCTGAGTGTGATGATCTTGTGTAGCATGACAATCTTGATGCATAATGGTCTGGCAATTTGGCAGTTCTTCTTATGTAATTTCTACATAATGATCTTGGTGTAACAATCTCTGTGTAGCATGATGATCTCCAAAAGTATGTGATTTCTGGTAGATAACTCAATTTGACTCACTGGGAATAAATGAATAACTCAGATAATGCAGATTCGGCTTCAACTGGAAATACTACTCAGATGACACAGGTTCTCTGGGAATGTGGATAACTTGGAAACAACAGTGAAGTTCTTTCTTGAACTTAGGTAGCAAACTTCAGGCTTATCTGGCAAGCAAACCAAAATATAGTGGACTTCTCTTGAAAATGAACTTGTTCTTTATATCGGAAAGTGGACCAGAGGGGGAAAGGAGCAAAGCTCACAATCTCCTAGTAGTGGCTATAGAGCAGGTGTTTCTCCTAAGTATTGCAATCCAATTCCTTTAGGATCAAGTGGCTTTTGGCAGGCATATCTCTTGAAGTGTAGTAGGCAGACTTATCTTTGCTTTGTATTTCAGAACTGAGGTTTATTCACTCTTGTCTCTGGAGTATTTTATACATTGTAGTTGCTATCTTGATTGCTATCTGGTTAACTATAGAATGCTATTTATGAGATTATATTCACTATCAGGGTGATAGTCACTGTCAGGGTGATAGCCACTGTCAGGGTGATGGCCACTGTTAGGGGTTTTCCTTTCTTTAGCTATCTGGGTTATTTATGTATTTTCTACAGTAATGGTTGCTGGTTACTATGCTATGCTAATGTTCATGTCACCTGGTTGGGTTTCGAGATTGCTACATTTTGTAGTTTGTCACATCAGCCCCCACTGAAGGATAGTCTGTCCCAGACTGTTCTTCAGTCATCATTACAGTAAGCATAAGCTGCTTCTGCATCTATGCCCATTCTGTCATCTTCATTGTCTATATCAGGGTCACTCCATTCTAGCTCTGGATCTTCTTCTTGTTCTTCGGAAAACAGGATGTCCTCTTGTTGAAGAATACTCTGAAAGGTGGTCTCATTCATTTGATGAATATTGTTAAGATAGAAGTGAGACTGCACCAGGGCTCCAACATTTTGATTGTACAGGGTGTAGATTCATATTGCAGTTCTTGCTTCTCTGAGAGTAATTCCAGCTGGACTCCTTATATAAGGTTTTTCTGTCAATAGCTGTCCAATGTTGTAGAAGGCTTGTAGATGATGGATCTGAAGTAACCTCTGGGCAATAGCAAGGTTCTCTAGATGCTTCTGGATCAATTGTATGGGGGTTCCTTCAAGTTGGTGAAACTGGGGTAGGGGAATTGGCAGAGCTTGGAAAGAGCTGAGGATGTGGGTCTGGAGGTGTTGATCTATTCTCTGAGTCATGGTTTGTGCAGGTATATCTTGAGGTGATTGATGTGGACTGGAGTTCTCAAGACAGGTCTATCCATGCTTCTTATATAGATACTGGTTCCTTTGATGTTGTGTACAAGGTATAGTTCTTTCCATTTCGGTTCCAGTTTAGCAGCAAAGTTTGTTTCTATTATGCTTCTCCAAACTAGGACTTGATCACCAATCTTGATCTTCTGATCCTTCTGCTTCTGGTCATAATACTTCTTTTTTTCTTTTCTGGGCCTTGATAATCTAAATTCAGGCTTCATTTCACAGCTGATCTCCTTTTTCAAGAAGCTTTCTGAGGTTCTCATAGTCAGCAGTTCTGGTTTTCTTGACAAACATCATTTTGAAGGGCTTTTATTTAATTGATGCAGCAGGGGTGTTCTGAATTTCCCATAGGATCTCAGGTAAGCAGAGGTCCCAATTGGTAGAATTGACTTGGACAAGTTCTTTCTTAATGGTCTGATTCATTCTTTCTGTCATGCCATTGGTCTGGGGGTGGTATGATGTGGTTCATTTGAGATGTATCTTGTGAATTTGAGCATAACTTGTGATTATGTTATTGACGAATTCTGTGCCTTGGTCAGAGATGAGTTCTTCTGGGGGTTCATATCTGAGTGTGAGTCTATAGAGAAGGCCTACAATGGTTAGGGCATTTGCAATTTTCATTGGAAAAGCCTCAGGCCACTTGGTCAGATATTCCATAAATACAAGGATGTATTTGTTTCTTCTTGGTGTAACTGATAGAGGTCCAATTACATCTATTCCCCATCTCTGAAAGATGTTGACTGGTGGTGCGATTGGTTGTAGTGGTGCTTGATAGTTCTTCCTTCCTTGGTACTTCTGGCAGGTGTCACATTTCTGAATAATGTCTCAGACTTGTGCTCTGAGGTGGGGCCAATGTTGATATTATTCTTGAATCTTGTCTTCTGTACTTGTCTGTCCTTGGTGGGCTTTTTGATATTCTTTTCAGATAAGATCTTGTTGTGCCTTGATGGTCTGAGGAGCTTCCTTTAGGGTGTGGTTCCTTGGGACACCCTTCTTCTGGTTCATTGGGGCTGGCAGGAAAGTACATCAACATTGTTGTGAGCTTTCCCTACTTTGTGGATGATGGTAATTTTGTAATCCTGAAGGATAAAGATCCATTGGGCTAGAATTCCAGTGGGTTCCTTGTAGTTGAATAACTATTTGAGGGCTACATGGTCTGTGATCAGAGTGAACATTTTTCCGATGAGGTAATGCTTGAACAGGGTGACTGCTCATATAACTGCAAGACATTCTAGTTTGGTGCTACCATAGTTCATCTGCTGCTGATTGGTAGCTCTACTTGCATAGGCTATTACATAGTGCTGTTGATCGGGTCCTTCTTGGACTAGAACTGCTTCTAGACCATCTTTGAAAGCATCTGTATACAGGATGAATGACTTCTGTAGATTGGGGCATACAAGGATTGGTACTGCAGTCATGCAGTTCTTGAGTTCTTTAAAGGCTTTTTCTTGTGATTCTGTCCATTTGAATGGTACTCTTTCTTGAGAAGGATTCAGATTGGGGCAGCAATTTGGGCAAAGTCCTTGATAAATCTTCTGTAGTAGGATACTAGCATCAGAAATGATAGTGTTTTCTTTGGGGTCTTGAGTACTGACCAATTGTTGATCTTCTCAGTTTTCTTTGGATCTGTATGAGTTCCTTCTTTTGAAACTATGAATCCAAGGAATTCAAGTTTCTGTTTCCCAAAGTAGCATTTCTTTGCCTTCAGCCTCAAGTGGTTTTTGTGGGTAAGCTTGAAGAATTCCTCTAGGTGGTGTAGGTGTTCTTCAAAATTTGCTGAATAGATGTTGGAATCATCTATGTATACAATCAGGCAGTGGTGGATCAAGGGGCCATAGACTGAATTCACCATCCTCTGAAAGGTGGGGGGTGCATTACAAAGTCCAAAGGGCATTCAGAGGTATTCAAACAGTTTTTCTAAAGCAAGGAAGGCTGTCTTTTGAATGTCTTTTGGGTCCATGGGGATTTCATGGAATCCCATGAAGAGGTCCATACTGCTGAAGTATCTGGTATCTTGTAACTGATCCAGAAGGTCATCAATTCTGGGCAAAGGATAGGCATCCTTTTCAGTGACTGAATTGAGTTTCCTGTAGTCCATGCAGAGTCTCCATCCTCCTTTCTTTGGTATAATAAGTATAGGGCTAGCCCAAGGGCTGGTAGAGGGTCAGATGACTCCATTGTCTAAGAGTTCTTAGATGTACTCCTTTTCAAATGTTTTCAAGTGATGGGGTATTCTATAGGGTTTCTGCCAGATGGGTGTTGCATTTCCTATATTTATACTGTGGTGATATGATGGATTATATGGCAGGTTGCCATAATCAGTGGTGAAGATATTTGATATTTGTTGAGAAGTTCTACTAATTGTTGTTGTTGTTGAGGTGTCAATTCTTCTCCAATGTTGGTGGAAGGCTTCACTGTCTCCTGGGTCGCAGAGGGGCCTTTCCTTTCTTCTGAGACCTTTTGCTGTTTCCCAATAGGTTTAGTTCATAAACTTCCCTATGAGTTTGGTTGAGAAAAGGCACTAGATATCCTATGATGGTTCCTTTTGGCAAGATGATGGTCTCCTAACTTTGGTTGGTTGCTCAGGAGTATACTGGATTCATCTTGTCAGAGAATGTGTGTCCCTCTATATCCAGGTGTGAGATATCTTCCTTGAGTTCAAAGAAAAGGTTTCTGGGGTCAGGTGGTACAAAGATTTCAAAGGTAGCTTGTTCTCCAGGCTCCAGGATGAGATTCTTGTGCAGTCTGACTAGTTGCCAGTATACTTATTGGAGAGCATTCTTCTTGAGGTGGTTGACTTGAAGGAGATATACTTCCTTCTTGTCTGAGCTTCCAAATCCTTTGGCTTGCCTTGTTCCTTCAATCAGTTCAGATACTTCCTGTAATTGCGGGGTCCTGATCTTCATGAACACTGCTTGGGCAATCTTCTGTCCTCTAATGATTCAGTGCCATTCTGCACTGCTGTTATGTAAGATAATCTTGATTTCGCCTGTATATCCTGGGTCAATAGTTCCTCCTTCTATGGTTATTCCTTGTCTGGTAAGTCCAGACCTCGAGGTCAATTGGATGTAAGCTCCTTGGGGTGGCTGCATGGCTAATCCAGTTCTGATCATGAAGGTTTTTCCAGGCTTGATAGATTCATCCTCCAGACTGTGAAGATCATATCCTACATCCTCTGGGTGAGCTTTGGTTGGGGGTTTGGCCTTGGGATGTAGCAGGGCATACTGGGCTATGTCCTTGCTAAGTTTGGGCTTTCCTAAGGCTGAAGCTCTGCTAGCAGAGAGCCTCCAAACTCTGAGGTTGAGGTGTGGCCATCTGGCTCCAGTAAAGGGGTCTCAGAGATAATTGATTTCTCTTCTTCCTGTAGGGTCTAGGGCTTCCATGAAGTTGGTAGCATCTTTTGCCCATCCTTGGCAGGTTGCATGTCTGATGAGAGCTAGAAGGTCTTCTCCCAAATTATAGATCTTGAGGATTCTTCTTCCTGGCTTCTGAGTTTAGCTTTTTCAGATCTGGCCTCTGTTGTCTCCTCTCTTTAAAGTATGGACTGCAACATCATGACTAAGATGAATCTTCTGATGTCTGTAGTCTCGGCGTCAGGGTGTTTTCTATGGTTGTAATATCCCATTGCTTGGAAATGATGTTCCTGGTTATTGATCTCTTGTTGTCTTGGGAATCAGTACCCATCTTGGTCAGAGGTGGGTGGAAGGGTAGACAAGGGATATATTTCTATCTGGGTGAAGAAGCCTTGCCCCCTGAATTGGCTTTGCAACTTAGTGGTGACTTCTTGAAAGAAAGTTGACTGTGCAAGTGTATTCAGGAGTTCTGGTCTCTGGGGTCTCTGTCTCTTCTGTTGGTCTAGTAAATGGCACTGATAGCAGTAGTCTCAGGGAGAGTGGAAGACCATTTGGTGTGGACATCTTCCTAGCCGAAAAGCTTTCTCTTGGTGAGTTTCTTTCTTGGGGATAATGGTGATTGTACTGGATTCTTCTGTATTCCAAGGGTCATTGTCTTCAGGAGGTGTCCAGTGAGGGTCATCCCAGAGAATGAGTTCAGGCACCTCCTCTCCTTCAGGTACTTCTTGTTCAGGAACTTCTTAGTCAGAAGTTTCTTCTTCCTTGGATGATTCTTGACCCCAAATTACTTATACTTCTGCAGCTTTGGTTGCAGGTGTTTCTGAAATGTGTCTGCATTTCTTCTTCTTCCTTCTGCACTCCGGGCAGGCTGTGCCAGGCAATTTCCTTGTTCCCATGATCTTGGAGGAGTGCTCAGGACACTTGTGTCTCTTGAGGCAGGTAGGGCATCCTTTGGCTTCTCCTGCAATAGCTCCGATGGGGATGGGGATGGTGTTCTTAGCCCACATATTGTCTTCTGGTCTGTCATCCACCAGGTTAATTCAGGGATTGAGTCTGGGATCATTTCCATCTTCGGATTCTTCCTCTTCTTCTGTGGTGGATTCTTCACTCCTGGCATATTCTTCCTGAATAGTGATCTTCTTCTTTTTCTTTGATTGCTCATAGCTGGTCACCTTAACTCTATACTTCTTGTCTTAGTAATCAAACTTGAGTACTTGTTGGCCAATATCAACAATTGCATTCATTTCCTTCATCCAGTTGGTGCCAAGAATCATATCATAGGTGACAGCTTCAGTGATAACAGCTTTGGGGATGGAGAACAGAATGAGTCCATGGGAGATGGTGATATTTCATACTTCTCCAAGGGGTTGAGTTCAGGCTCTATCTGCTACTATGATGCTGAGGTTGGATGGTCCATCAATGGGCCATTGGAGGGTGTCCAGGAACCGTTTGGCAATGACACAGACAGCTGCTCCTATGTCTATGAGGATCTTCGCCTTTTGTCCTCCAATATCTCCATATAGGTAGGTGCTGACATGTCTTTCAGCTGCTTGAACAGAGATGGGAACTGGTTCTTGCTGTGGGATTGGGACTCAGCCAGTGCTAGACCTAGTGGTTCTCAGTAATTTCTTTCGAACTCTAGCTGGTGTCAGTTTCAGGAACTGCAGGAGGGGAACTTCCATCTTGGCCTCTTGGATCTTCTGCCAGGCTTCATTATAGATGTCTCTAGGCATGGTCTTTGGGGTGTATTTTTTCTTGGGCTTTGGGGTAACAGGTTCTCATTCTTCTTGTTCCATTTCTTCATCTTCTGGTGGCAACTCATTTGTTTCTGGGACAAAAGGTGAGGGGGTTTGGGGAGGTGTTTCTACTTGTTCTTCTTCATATTCTTTATCTTCCTCTTGGATGGTTCTTCTGCTGACATTTCTGGATGGCCTTCCTATAGATCTCTTCCTTTTCTCTGCTGGGTAGACTGTTTTCCAGGTGGTAACCTTGGTAGGATACAAGTCTAGGTCACTGTAGTCTTTACTGTTGCTTGCTTCCTCGAAATCTTCAACAGGATGGGCTTCAGTCTTCTTGTACTGAGTGTCATTCCTTTGGTTTGGTGGTTCTGAGTCCCTTCGGTCACTTCTTTTGTTGTCACATTCAGTGGCATAGTGTCCATATTGTCTACAGTGAAAGCATTGGACTTGGGCTCTGTCTTGGACAGGGTACCTTCTTTCTTCTTGCTGGTAATTCCTGTTATCTCTTGGTGGATAACCTTGGCTCCTCTGTGGTGGGTATCCTCTGTTGTCTTGGTAGCCCCAATTTTCATATGTGGTAAGTTTTTCAATCTATCCAACCAATCAGTCCAATTTGGAGCTGAGGTCTTGAATTTTGCTTCTGTTCTTTTTTTCTTTCTTGGCTGGCCTTTTTTCTTCAGATCTTTCTTATCCTTAAAGCAGTCCTTGTAGGGCTTTGACCAGGATATCTTCTTTATCTTCTTTCTTGTCATGATCACTCCAGATGTTCCTTGTCTGACATCAAAGAATCCTTGGGCTGCATCTACTTACTCTTCGGACCTTCTGATGCCTAGGGTGTGGACATGCTGGGCAATGTTTGGAGGAATTCTATTCATGAAGATCATTGGACCTATGATGTCCTGGTTGGTGGCATTGAACCTGGTAGCATGCATTCTCTTCTGGATTCTTGTAAAGAAGGCTCTGAGTGACTCTCTGAGATTTATCTTCATCCCCATGATAGATTCTTGAGCCTTGTAGCGGGATTCATTTCCTGCATACTTTTCAATGAGCCAGTGGACCATGGCCACATATTCTAGCTCATAAGATAGTACTGCTTGTATCTGTCTTGCCAATTCTGAATCTGGATTGTTTGCTGTTTGATGGAAAATTCCTCTGACTGGTTCTCTGAGCTGAGCCTTGTAGATGGCAATTTTTCTTTTATCTGAGAGATTCCTCAGAGCTGCGATTTCTTCAATTCCATCAAGGAATTCTCTGGGGTCTTCCTCTGGGTATCCTGCAAAGGTTGGCAATGAGGTGGCCATTTCATTGTCCTTTTTTCTAATTCTAGTTCAGGTTTAGATTCTGATTCTGATTTGTTTTCTGAGCTGTTACTGGAGATGAGGGTGCTTGGGTATCTTGAGGATAGTGTTCTGGACCTTAGATAAGATGGAATAAGCCTAGGTATTCTTGTAGGAGCTACTTCCTACTCTGCAAGAGGTTGTGATAAAGGTTCTATTAGGGAGATTGGTGGGACTAGTATGGGGTGTTGGGCTGTAAGATCTTGGGCTTGTATAATAAGATCTTCTAGTTCTTGTTCAAGTTCTTTAAAATCTCCAACAGGGCCACCTGTGTTGTCTGGTTGATCTGGTTGGGGATTTCAGACTATACTTTCTTCTGGTTGAGATCTTTCTGATACTGGGTAGTTGGCAAGTCTTGATGTGATTACTTCTCTTCCTGTCCAAATGCTGGTGATGACTGGTTCTCCTGTAGTGGTAGAGATTGGTATTGTATCAAATGTATCTAGTTTGACTGTGGGTTCTTGTGAGCTGAAAAGTCATGTTGATTTGAAATCTTCCCAGTTGAGCCCCCAAATGTAATGTGCCTGGCTCAATAGAGGCAAATTGCAAGGTTGGGGGTTAATGTAGTTTGGCTTGAGCCCCCAGTTACATTGTCAAAAAGCAACAAAATGTTCTAAGATTCCTGAGGTCCTTGGTGTTTAGCAGTATAATAGTCAAAAGCTGGATATCTGCAAGTGATTTCCTTATTGGGACAGGTTCTTAGGTGTAGCGGCAATTTGTGTATGTGGATGGGTTTCCTTCTTGGGCTAACTGGGAGTACTACAATTTTGAATAGTGAGGCAATCTCCAAAAGTATGCAATTTCTGGGTGTGGCAATCTTGTGTAGCATAACGATCTTGATGTATGACAGTCTGGCAATTTGGCAGTTCTCCTTATACAATTTCTGCATGAAGATCTTGGTGTGACGATCTCTGTGTAGCACGACGATCTCCAAAAGTATGCGATTTCTGGCAAATAACTCAATTTGGCTCACTGGGAATAAATGAATCACTTAGATAGCACTGATTCAGCTTCAACTGGGAATACTACTTGGATGATGCGGGTTCTCTGGGAATGTGGATAACTTGGAAATGGCAGTGAAGTTCTTTCTTGAACATAGGTGGCAAACTTTAGGCTTATCTGGTAAGCGAATCAAAACGTAGTGGACTTCTCTTGAAAACGGACTCATTCTTTGTATCGGAAAGTAGACTGGAGTGGGAAAGGGGCAAAGCTCACAATCTTCTAGTAGTGGCTATAGAGCAGGCATTTCTCCTAAGTGTTGCAATCCAATTCCTTTAGGATCAAGTGGCTTTTGGCAGGTATATCTCTCGAAGTGTAGTAGGCAGACTTATCTTTGCTTTGTATTTCAGAACTGAGGTTTATTCACTCTTGTCTCTGGAGTATTTTATACATTGTGGTTGCTATCTTAGTTGCTATCTGGTTAACTATAGAATGCTATTTATGGGGTAACATTCACTGTCAGGGGAACAGCTACTGTCAGAGTGATGACCACTATCAGGGTGATGGCCACTCTTAGGGTTTTTCCTTTCTTTAGCTATCTGGGTTATTTATACATTTTCCACAATAATAGTTACTGGTTACTATACTATGCTAATGTTCATGTCACCTGGTTGGGTTTTGAGATTACTATGTTTTGTGGTTTGTCATACTATACTAATATAGACTAATATATTGAGCTCTCTTCACCACCCTCTACCAGAATCCTCTATACTGTATATATCTACTACTTTTTAATCTAATTATTAATAACAAATCTCTCAAAGAACCTCAAGAAAGAATCTTATCTCTCAGTCCCTTTATATTAATAATATTCACTCTTTGTTCTATAACTCAACAGTTCTTTAACTACTAAGCTCTAAGGCAAAACAATCTCTTTGACTGGCAGCATGGAAGGAAGTGGAAAGACTGAGTGCTCTGGTGGATGCAGGAAAA
The DNA here is from genome assembly GCA_003990745.1 of Jimgerdemannia flammicorona. Lineage (NCBI taxonomy): Eukaryota > Fungi > Mucoromycota > Endogonomycetes > Endogonales > Endogonaceae > Jimgerdemannia > Jimgerdemannia flammicorona. The sequence goes on along the minus strand of RBNI01004905.1, from coordinate 2,489 downwards.
GAATGTTGGGGGGATAGGAGGGTGTACATGCACTGGGCTGGAGTCCTGGGGACAAGGATTGATTGGATTCTGATAGTCAGCTGCTGGGGCTTGGATGTTTGGAAGTCGCTGGAGGTGGAATGGTGTCCTTGGTCGGATCATTGGGGGCTTTTAGGGCAGGGACATTTTGGGGGGAGTGGGGATGGGCCTGGACATTGGCACCTTAATTTCTCCTTACTAGATGATGAGACCCGGTGGGATGAGTGGGCTGAAGACATTCGACTGCAAGTGGAGTACTGGAGGCAGGAGGGTGCCCCAGTTGGTATTCGGTGGATGAGGATGAAGGAGATGGCCAGGACCTTCTGGAGCGAAGCTGGTAAAGAGGCTGGGAGACAGAGGAGGCAGCGGGTGTGGTGGGCTTCTTGTAGACTGACTAGACTCTTGGAGGACTGGGTGAGACTGGTGACATTGGAGAGAGAGGAGGACTAGAGAGTGATCAGGGCAAGAATGGAGGTGGTTGAACTGCAACAGGTACTGCAGAATGAGGAAGAGGCAAGGGTCCAGGGGCTGGTGGCATGGCTTCGTTGGCAGGGGTTGGAGGAAGAGGAGCGGCCCTCAAAGTTTCTCACAAGAGCCCTTCAGGTGAGAAGAGTGCAACAAAGGTGGGAGGGGGTGCTTAATGCTGATGGTATATTGGTGCATGGGGTACAAGATATTCTTGGATCATTAAAGGAGCATTGGAGTGGATTGTGGAGTGAGGAGGAGGGTGGGGCAGATACTGAGGATATTGACCGAGCATTGGAGGATTGGCACCCTACACAAGCTATTGGGCTGGGTAACTTAGTACTGCCAGTGCAAGAGGAGGAGATCTGCCAGGTTCTTGCCACGACAACCTTGGGCATGGCACCTGGGGAGGATGGGCTGCCCTGGGACTTCTGGAAAAAGATGGTGGGAGTCTCAGGAGTACTGGGAGAGATGATGGCACTGTGTGATTGGATTATACAAATAGGGAGATGGGTGGGAGAACAGGATCTAGGGCTGGTAATGCTGCTTTATAAGAACAAAGGAAGGTGAGAGAACTGGAGGAACTGGAGGCCAATTATGCTACTAAATATGGACAGAAAGTTGGTTACCAAGGTGGTGGTCGCAACACTCAGACCGGTACCTCTCAGGTTACACAACATCTGGAAAGCAACTACTTCATCGTTTTGGAGAAAAAGAGACTAACAACATGGCGACTAACAGGCAATCTGAGGTGCGTGCTGGGCAGGGTGGCCCGAGTGCATTCAACTGGCAGCAAGTGGGGAGAGGCCCGGGCCTGGGGGGAGGTATGAGGGGGCTGCTGGCAGGTGGGCGAGGAAGGGGAGGAGGTGGTGGTGGAGGATAGGGATCTGGGAGGGCGAGCTTTGCGGAGACAGTGAAGGGAAGGAGGCAGGCGTCAGGGCTGGAGGGCTGGTTGAAGAAGGGCAAGGAAATGGAGAAGGCGACGGTATGTGGGGGAGTGGCCCTTGGCAGAGGGGGCAGAGGGGCTGGAGGTATAGTGGCCAGGGGGGGTGTGACGGCTGATGGAGACGGGACTGCGGATCTGGAAAAAAATCCAGATGTAACTGTGGAAGGTGCGGCTGAGCGACCGGGGCTTGGGAGACAGGGGGATTTGGCAGATAGTGTGACGGGGCTGGCGGTGGCACTATTACTCAAGAAGTCCATTTCGGCATTCGCGGTGACACTGTGCTTCTGAGGCCTGGCGGTGACGGCGAAGATGGTCTTGGGGTTGATTGCTAAGCAGGTGGCTGGAGCGGCGTCCGTAAAGTTTTTGAAGGGACTGAAGGGAGTGGAGGTGGGGTTTGAGGAGGTTGAGCCGTTGGAGGAAGCATTGAAGGTTGGATTGGTAGTTGGGGAGGTGCAGGTACCAATGGCTCGTTGTCTGAAATGGGACCCCAGAGTGGTCCAACTGCTGGTGAAAGGGGTGCCCACAGTGACGGCGATGGAGATGAGGAAGAGAGTTGAGGAGGTCATGGAGGAGTACGGCGAGGTAGTGGATATTAGATTTAGAGTCTGGGAGGGAACTTCGCTCAGGACGGGAGATGTGGATGTGAGGATTAGGTTGGCAGAAAAGGAGGCTACCGGGAAGGCAAGGGACTGGCCTTCTGGTATGGCCTGGGGGGCAATCGTGTGCAAGGTGACGAGGATGAAGGGGAGCGAGGAGGAGGAAGAGGACCTATTGGAAGCGCTGGAAGAGCTAAGTGGTGCAGTAGAACGGAGGGCCAAGGCTTGGAGGGCCTTCGAGGAGGTGACACATTTGGAGGTGGTAGAGGGGAAGCGGTTTCGAGTGAGCAAGGTACAGTGGGAACGAGATCAGGGACGTAAGAGGCAGAGGGACCTGTTGGAGAAGATGAAGGGGGGACCTCTGAAGGAGACGAGCAAGGTGGTGGCCACGGAGGGGGCCAACGCAAGCATTTGGGCAGGCGAGGGAGGTGAAAGTGCTGGGAAGGGGACTGTTGAGGATAAGG
>RBNI01004904.1:0-13285 GCA_003990745.1 Jimgerdemannia flammicorona | reverse complement strand
AAAAAAAAAAAAAAGACAAAATAGATATATGTATAAGATAGACAAAATAAATAAGATAAAATATAAGACAAATAAGATAGACAAGACAGATAAAGTAGATAAATAAAATAAATAAGAGATACATAAGATATAAAATAATTGAAAATTTATTTATATTTCTATATTAGGAATGTGATAGTGAGAATGATATTTTTTTATAGCATATTCTGCTGCTTTTCCAGTTAATCCTTGATGATATGCATCCATATATCTAAAAGATTTTCTAGCATATTTATGAATAGTTGCTAATTTAATATTATCTAAAGCTTGGGGTACAGTTTCATTTAAACCATTCCAAATATAATCACAATATTCTCTTGTAAATAATTTTGCAGCTTCCCAATACATCTCAATATAATTAAGTTCACAATGAAATTTTGGATAAAAAATAATTTTATGTCCAGCTTTAGTAATAATTTCCTCAAGTATATATTTTTGATTAAGAAAGTCAGGTTGTAATTCTAAAATTCTTTATATACAACAATTATTTCTTAAATGTTTTTCTTCATTTTTAATATATTGTTAACAAGTTTTTAATAAATCATCTTTCCATAATTCTCTTTCTTGTAAAATTATTTTTATTCCTTTTGGTTGACCTCTTTTTTCTTCTTCGAAATAATTATCTTCAAAATTCATAAATTGTATTTGACCATTTTCTAAAATTGTATTTCTTAATTTTTTTTGTTTTCCTCTCCAATTTAAATTCATTTTATTAACATTTAAAGTATCTTCTGCAAATGCTTGATGTTCTGTTGAATTATCAAAGACAAAAACTGCAATACAACCAGGATGTGTAATTTCAAAAATAGGAATTGCTTTATTTTTTACTTGTTTGACAATATCTTCAGCAGTCTACCAACCATCTCCATTAACTCCTGGTCTAATAGTTTCTCTAGTTATATTAGGTATATTAGGAAATAATAATTGTTGTTCTTCATTTAAATGTAAAGGTCCAATTGTTTCAGTTAAAAATTCACTTATCATTAATGCACATTCTTTTCCTTTTTTTCTTAAAGGCATTTCATCTTGAGGATGCCAAATTAATTTTTTACTATCATTTGAATAAAAAATTGATTCATCATGAGTAATAAAAACATGATGTTTTTCATTAATTTCAAGCTTAGGATAAAATAATTTTTCAATATCATTTTCATCAGATGTTATTAAAAATTTTTCATAAATACTCATTTGATTTAAAAATATTGTTCTATCTTTTAAAATATCTTCTCTTTCATGTCCATCATAATAAATTCCTTTTTTAACTTCACGTAAAATCCATCTTAATTTTTCTAACCAATTTTGAGCTGTATGTTTATGAATAGTTTTTGAAATTCCACATAAAGGTAAAATATTTTCATAAATATATTTTTGAAGTAATAATAGTGTAATATCAAATTTGTGTTATCTAAGATATTGTAAAACTTTAAGATAAATATCTTCATGAGTTAATAAACTTTTAATTTTTATATATTTACCTTATTTTGATAAAGAAAGTTGTTGAGTTTTAAACCATTCTTTTGACCAACTTATAATATGACATGTACTCCAAGCTTTCCATCCTAAACTAATAGTAACAGTTATACTTGCTTTAGTAGTATTATAACCAATTTGTCTTAATCTTAAATATTGAACAAGTACCATTAATTTTACTTTTAATTGATTATTAATATTTAGCTCTGTTAATTTTTCTTCAATGTTTTTAATCTCAACTTGATAATTAATATCTTCATCAGATAAATATTCAATATCAATTTCATTTTCTCTTTCATTTTCAATTTCAATTTCAATTTCATTTTTATTTTCAATATTTTTACTATTTGTATATTTAAAAAATTCTGTAATTTTAGCAGAGCCTTTAGCTGCTTCTCTATTTTGTTTTTTATATCTTTGTAAAGTACGTTCTGAATTACCTCTATATATTGTAATTGATAAATCTGTAATTTTTTGACCTTCATTAAGAATATTTAATAAATTTTTCCATTGTTGTTAATTAAAAGTTAAATCTTCTTCTTCTTCTTCTTCTTCTATTTCCTCTTCACTATCAGTTTCTATTTCAATATAATGAGGTTCTTCTCTAATATTTTTTATATTTTGAGATATATCATCTTTAATATAAATTGAAGCAGAATGTATATTTACTTTTTGAATAGTATGAGCTATTTTTAATTGTGCTGCTCTGTTTTTTGGTGGCATTTTTTTTTTTTTTTTTTTTTTTTTTTTTTTTTTTTTTTTTTTTTTTTTTTTTTTCAACAATTAAGATGATTGAGGCAGACAATTGAGGTGGATGATTGAGGTGGACAATTGAGGTGGATGATTGAGGCAGACAATTGAGGTGGATGATTGAGGTGAACAATTGAGGCGGATAATTGAGGTGGATGATTGAGGCAGATGATTGAGATGGATGAAATAACAATTGAAATGGGAGTTTTTTAAGGGATATCTCAAATGAGATAATTAAAAAAAAAAAAGCCAGTTAGCTTCCCCTTTAGGATTTTTAACTCAGTTGCAATAACTTAAGAACCATTAACTTTAGCTTCAAAATATAAGTTCTGGTATAATAAATCTTTTCTCCAAGAAATATGAAGACTATATAACCCAAAGCCCAGTTAAAGTGTGTTAAAAAAAAAAAAAAAAGCAGCAGAGTTTCTTGTAATCTTGCAGTACAAATGGTAGTTTATTATCAATAGTACTCAAAGAGGTTGACTTCAGATTAAGGTTCTAACCCAATATATATATATATATATCTAGTCAACTTTTGGTATTATAACAGATAATAGAGACAGATCAGTTATATGCTTGGGGAGAGGCAGAAGACTCATAAAGATTTTGATACTGGTTGATGGTCGATTGTGTTTTGACATTTTATGATTATATGATCACTCCTATGATCATGTATTTTTGAAGATCAGAAATTGGCAGCAGTCACATATAAATGGTCACGTGGTGTGGTTTATAGATTGGCCAGACTGTATTAATTTTAGGTTGTTGAATTCTGAATGATTACTATATTTTAGATATAACTTATATAGGTTTTATCTTCTTTTATTTATCACTATCTCTTTATAAAATTCAAAAGTCCAGCCTTAATAGCAAAGAGAGATTTCTTTTTTCTATTATTGTGGTTTTTTTTTATAAGATTATAATACAGATTATATATAATGAAATCTTCTCATATATATTCAAACTTACTTTATTTAGAATATTTCTTATAATTGGTATACTATATAAATCTATTAAATAGATATAAAGACAGTATTTCTAAATAGAAATATATAAGAAACTAAATTATATATCTATCAACTATAAGAATATAAAAATAGTAATCTAGTATATATGTAAGTATCTTTAAGTTATTAACACTAAGAATGATCAACTTGAAGGATACAATTACTATAACAATAAAAGTATACTATTATAATAAATTTATAATACTAGCTTTTAAAATTAAAATCTTATAAATCTTAATATAAGAATTCAGTCTATTATCTACTTTATTATTTAACTATTTTTCTAATAATAAAACTTATATGTATCTTTACTCTTATATTTTCTTTACAATAAAATATTAATATTTATAGAATACATAATAGTTCATTGCAAAAGATTGGAATGATGTTCTTAACATCTGATGCTATAACACAGTCAAGTCTTTGACCAGAAAGCTTGGAACGGACTTTGCGTGCGCCTTTCTCACCTCAAGTTACAGGAGATGGAAGATATCTAAATAGAAAATAAAACAACGTAGTTATTGACAGGAAACCACGCGGCTTGTCGCCTGAAAAGTAGAATTTATCGCGACGATTTTTCTAGTAAATTCCTTAAGTAGAGCATTGCAAGGCGACCTATCAAGCTTGGAAATGAACCTGTTATTTTTGCTGATAATGGTTCCTGGCTTTCATTGCGCACGAATTCTTCTTGCGAATCCACGCGAGATTCTGACCTTTCTGCTTGAGCAATTCCCTCTTATTCCGATAACATCACAACCGGTATACATACCTTTGGTTTCCAACCCGAGCTTGCGTGCGTCCGTAGTGTTCATCAAAGATGTCTCCGCATTCAATTGGAGGCATTTCTCACAGACCCACAGGCCACCCACTCACTTTGTTGCAACGTGCGCATTGGTTGCCTCCATCCATCACAACATTGTTATGCTGGGTATATCTGACAGCTCCCTCTTCTTCCCGTGCATTCTAGAAGAATTTCTGCTCCGGATTCTCATCGCCGATTTCCCTTTCAGATAGTGTAATGGCAAGCGAGGACGACGCAGGCAAGTTTGGCAAGACTGAGATTGACACTTCATTGTCTCTTTTCGAGGACTCGTCTGATGCTGTCCTCCATTCGTTGCAACTGTTCCTGAGAGCAAGTCACGCAATTATCATCTTTCAACTCGCTCGATACTCACTTCCTTTTCGTCGCCCGTTTCTCCATCTCAAGAATCTCTTCTCACCGCCAACATACTCTGTCGGCAGAGACTTGGCAATTACATACGTCGGAAGAGGGAATTACGGTCGGCAAGAAATCCCGCATAGTCGTTATCAGCCTCATGCGCTTCTAGCCATGGGTGCTGAGAGGGCAAGAGGACAAAAATGACAGTCAATGCCATACATCGGCCTTGGGGTCATAATCAGGGTTATTTGCCTCTGAAGATCTGTAGGCGGGTGTACCAGCTAATTCTAGAATGTTGTCGACCTTGGTGTTTATTGACATTCCAATGTTTCGGCACGCTACGTTTTGATTGTGTAGGTACAAGACGGCGTCAAGGAGTTGACTGAAAAGAGTTCGGCAGAGTCAATGATCAGTTATTTTGACGGTATCCAGGAACAGATGTACCGGTCCATCGGCGTAGTCTATTTATGTAAAGGCAAACTCCTTTGTCTCGCTGATACTGGAGACAGAGACAATGTTGCTATGGTTAAAATCGATTAACATGGCATTTCTCGTCGGATTGCCGAGATGGCGTTGGGTGTAGCTTTACGTACCATCGCTTCTCTGGCCCTCAAATACGACGCCGAAGCAGCCATCACCAAGCTCGCATCCTAGGGCGATATGCTCGCTTATGTTGTCACCGGTGCGGAATCGTGCCCAAATAGGCTTCATTGTTTGGCGTATGGTGAAGGTATGGGCGCCTTTTCAGTCCTTCAAAACAATACTGGTCACGTGTCCTACGTCACCGCCCAATCCTTGCCACGATACTCTTTCAACCATGCCGCATAGCGATATGTCCTGCGAACGGTGCGGAATTCCTCTGCATTCCATGCTGTCTCGATCAGCCGACATCTTGAATGAGGTCACATACAATAAGATAAATGTCACTTTTGCAAACATTACAATCTTTAGACATTCTTTCCAGCCCTCAGCCCTCTTCCTTCCAATACATGCTGGTCGGATGTAAGTCATTTTTATGGAGTGCTCGTATAAATTTTCTGTTGGGATAAGAGGCAATGAATATACCACGGTTTCCAGTCGTTTCATTCTCATGCGAAACATTAGTACTTGCGCTCAAGTGACTTGGAGAATACGTCTTTCCATGATAAACGAACCATGGAATTGGATCCTGGGAGAAATTAGTTCGTGTCTGATGTCTTTGAGTGCTGTTATACTTGCGAGGCTCGCCCTCAACAGCCTCATCTTGTAGAAATCCAACCCACAGTCTGCGGAGTACTACCTATACATAGCAAGACTGAAAATATCGGTTTGACACGTCATTCCAAACTAATGAGTAAAAGACAGTATTATTTCATGTCTATTATACAGCAACAGAACGAATGCAAAATTTTCAAATACATCTCGTTCATCCGTGTGAAGTGTATTGAATTGGGAAATTAAGAAACGTGGGATTTTCTCTTTGGTGCATTTCACGTGGAAATTCGGATGAAAAAATCACATGATGCAATTGTGACAGTTCGCCGAATGGAATGCTCCGCAGGCTTTAACTTCTGTCCGTGGGAGAGATAGCTTTGTTTCTTTCTTCGCGTCCTCTTCAGTATCGCCTTCATAATGGTCGCCAACGCTAAAAACGGATATTTCCAGGTTTGGATGCACTCAATCGTTTGTCTTTCAAGGTATATACACAATGTTTCATATTGAGCGTGACTTATCCATTCATGGCACCAAACCTGTAGGAAGTACCCAAGCTAGGTAACCAGTACGATGAAGATCCCTATTTTAGATCCATCCTCAGGCGTCTGCTTCCCACCCAGGTCCTAGAAGAGATCACTCCAGATTTGAGAGCGTTAGGACAGTCGGCCGTGGAAGGTATGATCTGTCACCACCGACGCAACAACTGTAACTGCTTCTTGATCGGCGCTCTAATCCAATTGACGTTTCGACTCCCCCGTGAGTACAGAAATTGCCAAGCTTGGAGATCAGGTGGAGGATCCCGCCAACCATCCTCGGTTGAAGCAGTATGATGCCTGGTGCCAGTGAGTTTCATAACTTTGCAATCTCTTAGATCTTGTAAACCGAGTGGCTCACTATGACCATTTCTTGAATCCAGACGGGTTGACGAGATCCAAGTCACGCCGGCATGGAAACAGCTTCACGCCATCGCCGCGAAGGAAGGGTAGGCTAGCTTTAAGTCTCGCCGTCGCCCGCCCTAACATGTGTCGTCCAACTCTTTATAATTTAATAATCCTGATTCAATTCGAAACCAGCCTCATCGCCATCGCATACGAGCGCAAGTATGGTGAGCACAGCCGCATCTACCAATTTGCCAAACACTACCTGTACGCGCCGTCGAGTGCCATGTACGATTGCCCGCTGTCCATGACTGGTAAGAGCGTCACCATCATATGATTGGCATTTCGTAGTGTGGATACTCATATTTGAACTCGGTCGATAGATGGCGCTGCGCGTGTTATTGAGCTGCTCGGCAGCGAACAGGTAAAGGCCAAATATCTCCCGCGGTTGATAAGGTACACTTGAAATATGTTATGCGGACGGGCTTAATAAAGTTTGTTATTCATTATAACACATAGAGTGCTCATCTTCGCTTTTTTTTTTTTTTTTTTTTTTTTTTTTTAAAAAAAAAAAAAAAAAAAAAAAAAAAAAACGTCAGTCGGGACCCCAACGTATTTTGGACGAGTGGTCAATGGATGACGGAGCGACCTGGTGGTAGTGATGTTGGTAGGTTTGAGAAATCTGTTTGCATCCTAGTGCGAAAATGCGTATTTGCGGGAAGAGCATTACGATACCAGCGCCGTTACGGATTCCATGATACATCGTCCCTTTACACCCGAAGGTGGTACCGAGACAGAGGCGGAGCTCATCGACGCCTCTAAGAACATGTGGTCCATCAGCGGATTTAAGTGGTTTTCCTCTGCCACAACATCGGACATGGCTATGCTGCTCGCGCGGACCAAGGATCCCAAGTCGGGGGAATTTACGAAGGTGACGCGATGAGAATCTAACGGCTCGAATGCTTCCCGATCGTTGCGGCCTATCTAAATTTCTTAATTTTCAATGCAACGACTTGACAGGGTAGCAAGGGCCTCTCGCTCTTCCTCGCCGAGATGCGCGGTCTGGACGGGAAGCTCAACGGCGTACGCGTGCACCGCCTCAAAGATAAGTATGGGACGCGCGGGCTGCCAACCGCCGAGCTCGAGCTTGAAGATATGCGCGGTACGCTGGTAAGTGTTCGTCGATGCGCTTTCCCATCTCCTCCCATTCTAGCCATCAGGTGTACTTCGGATGCGAGCCATGAAACGAATAACTTTTGAGTTTAGATCGGTAACCTCGGCCGAGGCGTGCCCAGTATCGCGTCTATCCTCAACATCACGCGCATCTACAGCGCCCTTGGTGGCATTACGGGGTTACGCCGGTCGCTGGCGCTGGCGAAAGAGTACGCCAAAAAACGCGTCGTAAGTCCCGAATTCCGCCTCTTTTTAACGATCGCTCCCTCCTTCGCGTCCGCACTTTGTATCGAAAACCATAAACTAATAAACCTAAAACCGTGCATACTTGATCTCACAGGCCTTCAACAAACCACTCCGCGACCTCCCGCTCCACATCGTCACCCTCGCCGAACTCGAGCTCACCCTCCGCGCAACCACCCAGCTCTTCTTCTACGAGGTCCAACTGCTCGGGCGGACTGAGTGCACGGCACTGGGCGTCAAAGGACAAGAGCACGACGCTACCATGCTCCGGTTTGTCACGCCTGTCGTCAAGGCATACGCCGCAAAGGCAGCGGTGCATGCCATCGGCGAGGCAATGGAGGCTTTGGGCGGACAGGTGAGAGAGGTTGTGTTGGGTGCGATATGGAAACATATATATGATGTAATGATCGATTGATGTTTTTTTTATGCGTGGTTCGTGTAGGGATATATGGAGGACGTGGGGATCGCAAGACAACTCAGAGATGCGCAGGTTAACACTATATGGGAGGGTACGACGAACGTGTTGGCCCTGGATGTGTTGCGCGTGTTGAGGGAAACTAAATGCGGGGTACTCGCCGTTTTCAAAGAGGTATGGACAAATCGGTTTGCAAAATTGGGCATGTAGCAATTCATCTAACACAGACGACTATCACTTCACTCAAAAGACGGTCCACCAAAAGCTCCAACCGGCCGCTGCTCACCCGACTCTCCACACCGCCGCTGCGCATGTCCGCACGGCCCTCGACGACATCGAGTCCTACATCTACTCTATCCGCCACCAGGAGGTCATGGAAGCCGGTGCCCGCGGGCTCACGTTCGCCGTGGCGCGAGCACTGGCGGGCGCGCTGCTGGTGGAGCACGCGGCGTGGGCGGCGGAGGCGGGCGAGCCAGGGGCCGAGGTCGACGTCGCGGTCGCGGAGAGGTGGTGCGCAGGTGGCAAGCTGATCGAAGGGCTGGTGGTGAGGGAACCGGAGAGCATTGCCCAAGGTGAGTGCGTGTGCTTGAGGATTTGGGTTCTGGTGTGTTGGGGATATTGTCTCATCAGAGTTTATGTTCATGCTATGAATTGCAGATGTGGCGATGGTGTACGGCTCCGATGCTAAGCTGTGACGATGTAGACAATCTGTACAATTAATTATGTGCTATATATACAAGCTGAATAAACTCCATTCTGAATGAGCACGTGATTTCGCCAAATCCGTTCAAAATTGGACCCTTCCCTTCTCTTCTTCTGGCTATATAATTACTTCGTCAATTATAACAATGCAACCACTATAATGTTACCGACAACACTATACCGTAGCTCTCAACACTTTTCCTCGCATCGACGAGTCGCATTTTCGCTATTGTCCACTCAACTACCCTCCCTCATCCCCGCACGCACTTTCCCTTCCAGCTCGCTCTTCCGTCCCGCCCCGCCATTCTCCCTACCTCACACACCTCCGGCCCACCGCGGTATCAACTCACAGAGCCTGCTGGTAGTAGACGTTTTACCGGTCGCCAACTTTTATCTCCAGCGAAGACACCACGGGACCCACGGCAAACCTGCATCTCCAGCCCCTCGCCAGCATGACCACCACGATCACGATGGCCACAAGCACGGTGGCCACACCCACTCGCACTTTGCCACGTCTCTGACGGAGTCCAGTGAGTGACTTTCTCCTTTTCTGTCTACAAAAATGCGTATTATTATTTGTTTGACCAATTTATTTTGGCACAACTATGCGCCTACTCTTAGGCAAACGCGGTACGCGGATTACTCTGATAGGGCTCGGCGCGAACGTGGGGCTGACGGTGATGAAGGGTGTTGCAGGATGGTAGGTGTTGAACTGATCGGCCTCTTATGAAACGGTGCTTTTTCTCTTGCATTGACCCAACCATGCCCCGAAACTGATCCCGCTCTGTTTGGTCTTCATTATGCACATCGATTAGGCTCATGAACTCGGCGTCGCTCGTTGCGGACGCGGCGCACTCTCTTAGTGGTCAGCAACATCCCATTCGATTGATAGCTAAGATCGCTCGCTCACTAATTCGCGAAATTTTGTGTTCTCTTAACCTTACAGACCTTCTCAGCGACTTCGTCACCCTCTATACCTTCCGTGTCTCCCGAAAACCGGCAGATGACAACCACCCTTACGGTTATGGTATGTCATTCTTCTCACCAATGCGTATTCTTTCCTCAACCCTAGCTCACCTTTCCCGCCCTAACCTCCAGGCAAATACGAGACCGTGGGCTCCCTGGCCGTTTCCTCATTCCTCATCACGGGTGCCATCGGCATCGGCTGGCACTCGTACGACCTCCTTCTAGGCGTGCTGACCCCGGAAATGTACCCGACCCCGACCCCCGACGCCGCCACCGCCGCACTCCCTGTCATCGCCGCTGCATCCACCGCTGAATCGACGATTCAAGCCGCGGGTGCGACCGGTGGATTGCTGGGGCATCATCATCATGATAGTGGAGCGCTGAACCCAAATGCAGCATGGTTTGCTTTGACGAGCGTGCTGGTGAAGGAGTGGTTGTATAGGGCGAGTGAGTATTGTGTAAGGGTGTGGAGATAGGTGGAGTATTGGGTGGTCGTGAATTGTGGTCAATGGGGGAATTTGGTTATAGGTAATGGCCAACGGGAAAGTGCGTTGACCCATTAGCGAAGCTACCCTGCTTACGATTGCTTTCACCTCCACCCGCACAATATAGCCATGAAAGTCGGCATCGATGAGAAGAGCAGCGTCCTCGTCGCCAACGCGTGGTAAACTCTAATTTCCCTTCCACCCACCTTTTCCTTTCCTCTGCTACCCAACCCCCCTCACCTAACCGAACCCCCTCCCCCCTCCGGAAGGCACCACCGCAGCGACGCATTTTCCTCGGTCGTTGCCCTTGGCGCCATCGGCGGTAGCTACATGGGCGCCCCGATTCTGGACCCCGTCGGCGGCATCCTCGTGGCAGGTATGATCATGAAGAGTGGCGTTGAGATCATGCTCGAGTCGCTCAAGGAGCTCGTCGACGTGGGCATCGAGGAGGACGTGGTTAAGCAGGTCGAGGCCGCGATTAGGAAAGTTAAGGTAGGTATATGGACGGGAGGTTGAGAGAAAAGGATGGTCGCGGGTTTCGGTGGTTGAGTGAGTGGTCGAAGGAAAGCTAATGATCGAATGCGCAATCTGGTATGTTCGCTTGACGCAGGGCTCGGAAACGAACATCATCGACTTCCATTCCATCCGTGGTCGCAAGGCTGGGCCTTTCCTCCTTGTTGACCTAGGTATGTTCTCTCCTTCAGCACCCCTCCATCGTCTTTGTCAATACTCTTTTTCTAACTAGGCTCTCATGATATCTCTTCCACTAATGTCAGTCCTCCAAGTTAACCCCGACCTGACGGTGTCGAAGGCGCACCACGTCGAGGAGGTGGTACGGCGCGCCGTCAAGCAGCAGTGCCAGCAGGTTAAGGAAGTGTTGATCCATTTGGACGCCGAGAAGGAGCCGCCGCACCCGTAAGCGGTCGGGAAGTTGTGGAAGAGTTACATTTATTAAATAGATTTTAACGCACGTTGCGAGCGTAAATCATAAAGCAATGAAGCCAACGATGCATGCATGAATAGATTTCGTGAGAACGAACGCAATGTGTAATGCTGCGTGGGTTCATATGAGACCAGGATACAATTCGGCCTCTGATAAATGTGCCTAATTTGTGAAAATACCTGCAGAGATACAGAACCGACACTGCTTCATTTTTTTTTTTCTTATGCTGTTGGCGTAGCAATGTTGTCATTTTGTACAAATGATGGTATGCAGAACATTTGAGATGGACGGAAATTGCAAACCTCATTGTCTGTTGAGGATGACAATTTATTTACATGAATGGTGATACAGTTATGGCCACGAGTAACCGGAACCCTCGCAACCCGCCAATTCCTCGGTCTCGATTCCAAACCATATTTTGCATGTAGATGTCACAGCTCTCGACGTACCCGTCGGCAACCCGGGACCCAAGGACACGGACGAACGCGCGTAAGGGTGTTAAGGATACACCCTTGCATCCCGACATTTTGAATACCTCGATCATATTTTCGATTCTTGGAGGAACCACGAGGTTAATATACGAGGTTCCGGCGAGGTGGTAGAGCGACGTGTCGTTAAACTTCGAATTCCCGACGTCGACGAACCGGAGGCATTGACAGGCTGCGATTACAGAAGCCAGTGTGAACCCCAAGATGCCATCGCACCCCGTCATCACCAATCTAACCAAGGTATTGGGCGAGAGTACTACCGAAATTTCCGGGCACAACATGAATCCGCTTACAGTTGGTCAATTATAACGCTTTAAGAGAACGGCTATTGTCAGCGATCGCCGTTAGGACACCTGTCGTCACCATATCCAGGTATAGCGCCCTCGTAGAGTTGTAAGAAAATCTGAGACACCTGAGATTCGAGAGGTGTTTGATGATATCGCTGTACTGCTGCGCTTTCTATTCCCGTAATATCGGCTAAATGCAAATATGCCATTCCTGGCCACCTTTGGACGGCGTTTATAAACCTTTGCCTTCGCATCGATCGAGGCCGCGGAGGGACAGTTTGGTGAGGAGTGGCCACTGAGTGCTCATGAGTTGGAAGACGCAGTCAGTGACCCAGGTGGGCGAACACTTGAAAATTGTGAAAAGATTTGCTTTGACCGGTCGGCATAGGGCTTTTTCATTTTGTTTGGGTCCAGCAAGGTTAGACGGGTAGATCGTGCGCGTGGTATGGGCGAGGTTTCGATTTTCCGAAATGGGAAGATAGGTGAACAGGCCCTGGTAAGTACGTCTTGAAATAGAGGTGAGAGTACAGTAACCGGATTGCCGGTTCGCGCCACGACAGTTCGACCAATGCGAAGTTCGACCGATGCGAAGTTATACAGGTTACTGGAATAGTCGTCCCCGATCTCGACGTAGCCCAGCATCTGCAAGGCAACTTCCTGAGGTGGGTGGAATGAGTCTTGATATTGTCCAGGTTTACGCTTGGCGGGGTTCTTGATCTTTTTTGTCATATTGTTCACGATGATAACAATAGTCCAGTCACACCGGCCAGCTCCTGACCTTATATGTTACCTCTGGTGGCTTAGTATGCAGACAGAAAGTAACTTTTTAAAAGTGGCTGGTCTCATACATGATCGCTTTCAATTTGATCCACAAATAATCTTTGAAGGTGTCATATTCTTTTGTACGAATAAGATACATCCTTTTTTTTTTATCTGTACAGTCCCCATCTGTCTAATGCTACGGGTACAATACGCAGCAAATCTCAATGCCAATCTTAGAAAGTACAAGAGCAAGTGCAACTTCATGAAGTAGGAGCGTGTGCGAGGTGAGAATGGGATTAGAAGGCGTTGCGACACTACAAAAAA
>RBNI01004903.1:0-13288 GCA_003990745.1 Jimgerdemannia flammicorona | reverse complement strand
AAAAAAAAAAACAGGTGAATTCTCTTTCTACACCGGCAGACCTCATCAGGGAGGAAGACAAGGTCCTGGCTCTTATACAAGGCCTCCCAGACGCATATAACATAGTTGTATCTGCTATGCAGGAATCTGATCTACAAGCATGTCATCACGAGCCTATTAAAAAATGAATCGAGGCAGAATAACAGCGCAAATGAAGACTACGACGAGAAAGCATTCTATAGCGCACATGGTCGAGGCAAAGGAAAGCAAGGCAAAGGACGAGGACAATAAGATGGTCAATGCACCAAATTTGGCAGTAAGTACTTCTACTGTAATAAGCCCGGACATCACGTCCAAGACTGCAATCTAAAGAAGAAAGAAAAGGGAGACCAATGTGGTCAGGCAAATGTCATGGACACCAACAATCAGAGTGGCGACAGGATGTTCTTCGTGGAGGCGGAGAGCTGCCAACATGTAAATGTAAGCATGAGTGCTAACATGTGCAGCGAAGAAGTTTGGCTCATGGATACCGGCGCAACACAATATATGACGGTGCACCGTGAATGGTTCTCTACATATGAGAAGTTCGAGCATCCCATATCTATCAAACTAGGTGACAACAATGTAATCTACACTCAGGGCAAAGGAAATGTTGGAATACACCTGCATGGAAAGGTCAAAGAACCCTCAGGCACCTTTGCGGACATACTATACACTCCAGATATAGGCAAAAATCTCTTCTTGATAGGATGAATGATGGCCCGAGGAGACAAAGGAGTAAACATACACCCGAATGGAGTAACGGCAATCAATCTAAATAACAATAAGGAATTAATGTATGCATCGAAAAGAGGGAATCTTTATATAATCGATGGTATGCCGAACGGTACATCAGCACACTCCGCAATGACAAATGACACTTGGTGTATATGGCACGAACAGTTAGGACACATTGGCCAGACAAGCTTAGAATGGATGGTGAGGAATAGCTTGGTGAAAGGATTGCTGAACTGTACATCTCTGAAATTCTTTTGCAATGACTGCGCGGCGAATAAGGCTTCTCAGAAGTCTTTTCAGGAACGGACAAAACGAGTGAGTGGCATACTTGATCTTATACATATGGACATCTGCGGTCCCATGCATACATCATCACATTCCGGGAAGAAGTATTTTATTACTTTCATCAATGATTACACTCATAAGGCCCATGTGTACTTCCTCTCAGCAAAGAGTGAAGCATTCAAGAAATTCAAAGAATTCAAGGCAAGCATGGAGAATGATACAAAATGTCGGATAGGGATACTATGCTCGGTTAATGGGACAGAATATGTAAATAAGTCTTTTAAACAATTCTTAAAAGAGCATGGAATATGACATACTAGAATGGCTCCTTATACTCTGCAACAAAACGGCATGGCGGAACGGTTCAATCGAACGATGTCGAGATGGCCTGAATGATGATGAATGCAGCTGGTTTGCCACAATCCTTCTGGGCCGAAGTATTGAACACGGTAGTGTACATACATAATCGATGCATTTCTCAAGCCTTAAGCAAAGAAAGTGATGTACAGTCTAAGGATGATAACCTTATACCTGAAGAACTGTGGAGCAGATCCAAGCCCGATGTCTCGCACTTATGGACATTCAGAAGCGAGGCTTATGTATTGGATAAAGGTGGAAATAGAGGAAAATTCGAGCCTAAGGCAGATAAGCATATATTCCTTAGATACGACGGATCAGCATATAGGTTGTGGAACATGCAAAAGTACGATATAGTCATCTCTCATGACATTCAGTTCAAAGAGAAAGCAAAGGAAATTTGCATGGAAATTCCTATACCTATAATCAATCCAACGGTGAGTGGAACTATGCTGATGGTGAGCACGAAAACTACACCAATGATTCCAGCAACAATGGTACAACCTATGCCAATGAGATCAACAGCCCAAGTACCTATGAAAACCCCTGAACCGAGAATTACAGAGATTTCAGATAATGAAGAGGATATCTCTCCAAAGGGTAAGAAAAAGTGCAAGTCTGGGATGGACAATGAAGTCCAAGCAGATCTGGGAAGTTACTAGGACCCACCAAGTCATCTCATTGCAAACAATATCATGTGAACTATGCCTGCGAATGTGCTTACATAGCAATGACCAGTGAGCCAGCACACTATGACGAAGCCATTCATTCGAACGACAAAAAGGAGTGGAAAAAGGCTATAGATGAGGAGTATAACTCACTCATCGAGAACAACACGTGGGACTTGGTCCCTCTTCCAGCAAATCGACAAGCCATAGGATCCCAATGGGTGTATAAGATCAAGTGCGATAGCAATGGTAGCATAGAGCGATATAAGGCCTGATTTGTGGCAAAGGGGTATTCACAAGACTTTGGGGTTGACTATGACGAGACCTTTTCCACCGTATTTAAGCTTACTTTACTTAGAATACTTCTTGCGATCGGAGCCAAGTATGACTATGAGATAAATCAAATGGACGTTAAGACAGCCTTCCTAAATGGAGATGTGGATACCAAACTATATATTCTTTAACCACAAGGATACGAACTCTATGACAATGAGAAGGAGTTGGTATACAAACTATGCAAAGGCCTCTATGGTATAAAACAGGCGGTAAGGCTATGGAATCGAAAGATCGATGATTATCTCATAGAAGAGAACAGGTTCAAATGATGTGAAGCAGACCCATACATATATACTCATTATATATTCTCAGGAATGATGTACCTGGGAATTTGGGTCGATGATATCATTCTGGTTGGAACAATAAATGAGATTAACGAAGTAAAGGCAGCACTATGTAAGAAGTTCAAAATGACAGATCTGGGTGATACATCTTTCCTTTTGGGGATATCCATCATATGTGATAGGAGCATGCATACTATACACCTAAGCCAAGAAGCCTACATTTAGACAATACTCGAGCGGTTTGACATGAGTGAGTGTAAGCCAGTCAGAACACCAATGGAGATGTCTGTGAGATTAAAGAAGTCTGATACACCCAATGACAATGATATTCCCTATCAACAAGTAGTAGGATCTCTTATGTATCTGATGCTAGGAACAAGACCCGACCTATCATACGCAATCAACAAAGTGGCACAATATACATCGTGCTATGACAACTTGTATTAGATGGCAATCAAGTACATATTCAGGTACATTAAAGGCACAAAGAGCTGTATGCTCAATCTGGGTGATAAGGGAGTAAGTGGGAGTACTGTTACAGTAAGCCTTTCCAGCGCATGTGATGCTGATTGGGCTGGAGACTTAGATGACAGAAGGTCTACGACAGGATACTTCTTCTATCTCGATGATGGTGGAGCCATTTCATGGCAAACTCGTAAGCAATCATCAGTGGTGACATCATCTACGCAAGCGGAATATCAAGTGTTATCAATAGTGACGAAGGAGGCCAGCTGGCTTCGTGAACTACTAAGGGTTCTGGGATTCACTCAAGGATCTATGACTATACGACAGGACAACCAATCCACCATTGCTTTGGCAAAGAACCCTATACATCATGCAAGGACCAAGCATATCAATATACAGCACTATTACATATGAGAGTGTATTGAAAATGAGGCTATACGCCTGCTATACATCCCTATGGAGCAAATGGTGGCAGATTTGCTGACAAAGGCCCTTCCAAAGGTAAAGTTCGATTTTTGCATGCAAGGAATGAGTGTAACAACGAGCGACGAGCAGTTAACAGCGAATGACAGGTAAAAATAAAAATAAATATTGCAGCGAAACGGTGGGTAGAATGAGTGTTATAGCAAATATTTGTGATGGAAACCTATAACATTGCTCAGGATTTCCATTTTTCACTACTTCTCTTACCTATTTTTATGCTTATAAGCAGGGAATTTCAACCTTTTTCGGTCATCTAGATAGCATCCCATTGGTAATGTTTTGTTTTACTTAGCTGTAGCTGGAGATTGATCAGTTTCATTTGCATTCTTTATCTCATTGAGCGGGAGTGTTGAGATTATAGGTTACAACTCGATATAGATAATTTGTGGTGCATTGGCATTGGGGTGACATCATCAACAAATGCGTAAAAGCACATTACTTGAGTGATCAATAAATATCTCTCTCTTTTTCTCTCTCCTATTCCTCCTAAAATTCACAACAGAAATTGTTGGGGAATACCAATTCTATCCAGTACCTTTCCCAGCCAAACCCACCATACATGGTCATAGGCCTTCTCCTGATCCAAGAAAACCAATCTACCATCCAATCCACAGGCCTGTGCTCCTTCAATGACCCCATGCACCCATGCAGTCCCATCCCTTATTAGCCTGCCTCCAACAAAGCCCCACTGCTCCTCACCCAGCACCTATTGGGCAACCTTCTGTAGCCTAGCAACAATCACCTTAGTCACCATCTTCCTGTCCATATCCAGAAGTATGATTGGTCTCCAGTTCTTCCAATCCTCCCTCCTCTCTTTATCTTTGTATAATAAGGCCACCAGCCCTAAATCATGCTCTCCAATCCACTCGCCATGCAGAAGAACACAGTTGCAGAGGGTAGCCATCTCTCCTAAAATTCCAGGGACCTTTGCCATATTCTTCCAGAAGTCCCAAGGCAACCCATCCTCCTCTGGTGCTGTCCCAAGCTTAGTGGTCACAAGTACTCTCTGGATCTCCTCCTCTTGGACTGGAAAGATCAAATCACCCAGACCTTCAACCTGCAGTGGCTCCCACTCCTTCAATGTGTCTCCAATTGCCTCTTCATCAGCCCCCCCTTCTTCCTCACTCCACAGACCCCACCATCTCTCCTTCAAAACCCCAAGGATCTGTTGTGTGCTATGTACCATATCCCCCTCGGTATCCAAGACCCCATTCTACTGATGGCACACTCTCCTAGCTTTGAGGAGCCTAGACAAGTACCTAGTAGGCCGCTCTCTCTCCTCAAGCCCCTGCTACCTGAGCCTGGCCACCATTCCCTGCATATGAGTCTCCTCCTCCTCTCTTAACACCTGTTGTAGTTCTACTACTTCCAGTTTCGCCCCCCTAACTGCCAATCCTCCACCCCATCAGAGGTAAGTAAATCAGCCCATTCTATCCACAATCTCCTCAGCCTATTTGAAGCACCCCGCACACACTTCCTCCTCTGTCATCCAGCCTCTCTGCCAGCTTCTCCCCAATAAACCCTTGCAGCCTCCTTCAATCTCATCCAGCAGACATCCACAGACAAACCCTCACACATCCAGAGTGGAACCTTTGCCTGGATGTCCTCCATCCATGAGTCCCACAACCCCTTCTCAGCCAGCAGGGAGGAGTTATGGTACCAATATCCAGGTCCATCTCCACTCCCCCCAAACTGCCCTTGCCCTAACAGTCCCCAGTGATCAGACCATGGACACCACTCCACCTCCAAAGGCCACCAAACATCAGTATCCCAACATTCAGCAGTCAGAATCCAGTCAATCCTTGTATCCAAGCCATTCACCCAATGTGTGTAGACCCTGGTGTTGCCCCACCATGTTCTGCCCATATCCCCAAGGAGCTAAGATCCTCCACCACCTCCTATGCATCCAGACCCCCACTTCTTCCACTGGCATTCCTCTCTCCATCAGTCCTGTCTAGTTGTGGATCCCTAACCCTATTAAAATCACCACCAAGAATATCTATGCCTTCCTCTAAGAGAATATCCTCCTCCAGTAGCTCCATAATCTATGCAATCCTCTCACTCCTAACCACAGGGCAGTAGCAGGAGCCAACCATCACCAAATCCCACCCTGGCTGATGCCATTCTCCCCAGACCAAGTGATCCCCCCAGCTCCTAATTCCCCCCAAATCCCCTCTATCCTTCTTCACCAAAATTGCCACCTTACCAAACCAAGCAGTAGCCCCACCCCACTCCCTAGTCCACTCCACCTGATCGTCCTTATCCTCACACCATACATCCTGCAGCAAAAAGAGATCAGCCTCCAGTCTCTTGAGCCAAGTAAAAATGTTCTTATGTCTCCCAGATCCCTGTAACCCATTCACATTCAGTGAGAAAATGTTAGTTGTACTATTCATAGAAAATAATGTTATTCATCAAACCCACTCTCTACAGATCCACATTCAACTCCTCCTGTGCCAAGTCCAAGTCATGTTCCACAGTCAGTCACTTTGCCTCAGCCTCCTGTGCCTCCAATCCTCCCAGAAGTTCAACCAGCACCCCATTCTCTTTCACCTAAAAGTCCTCATGATACTCCAGACAGACCTCCTGCCAAAGCTGCAAACAATGATGCTCTGCCCAACAGTAGGCAGCCCGCTCACTAGCAACAACTACCAATGCAGCCTTTCTCTCCTTATCTACCTCATATCTCTCCTCCTCCAGGAAAACCCCCCTTCAAAGCCTCCACCACTCCATTGCCATGCAGAATCCTTGCCCAAAAAAACTTGCCTGTATAGGGCTATCCACTCAGAAAGATAGTGTCATCCTTGTGCAGGGGCCATGCTAATCTTCTCTGTATTATTTCAATTTTTTCAAGTGTCAGCGGTCCCAAAGGACTTGACAGAATCCTTGCCCAATGTTCCTCAGGCATCACCTGTAAATCCACTTCCCCCAACATCTCAGCTGCAAGGTTGTCCATCACCTTGCTCATCCAAAGCAGGTTTCCCACCTCCTTCTCTCTAGAAGTTCTCAGCTGCCCTGCATCCAACATCATGGTATCTGCTCCTACACTGTCAGCCACATCCCACTCCTCCTCTGGGACATCCACCTGCTCGTCCTCACCCACTGCTACCACCTGACTCCCTTTCATCACATCAGGGACCCCAAAGTGTACTTACTGGGCACCCTGTATCAACATGTTCTCTGCCATCTCTCTCTTTGCAACTGGGCCCCTCCTGACAAGAGGGGGGGGGTAGCATCATCTGACTCCTCCTCCCAGACCTCGAACATACTGTCTGCATAGGGGTCCTTGCTCAGCACCTTCCCAGCCCCACCCCTGGTCACCTCCACCTCCTCCCCTCCCTCGCCAGCCCAGATGCTAGCTAAGGCACCCCCAGACTCCTCACCCCCATCCATCTTCTTCTTTGCCCCTTCTTTCATACTGGCCAAAAGCAACTTCTGCCTCATATGCCCCTGGGCCTGCTCCCACTACCTCATATCAGTGCAGATGTGCTTCCCCCCCACAACTTCTAGGTGCATCAACTCCTCATAGCACTTCCAGGCCTTTGCTCACCATTCAACCACACCACTCATCTCCTTGAGTGCTTCCAACAAGTCCTCCTCCTCCTCTTCACTTCTTTTCACCCTCAATATCTTACAGACAAATACCCCCCACATCAACACTGAGGGCCAGTCACTCACCTTCTCTGTGGCCTCCCTCCCTGCTAGCCTAATCCTGACATCAACATTGTCTGTCCTGATCACAGTCCCCTCCCATACCTGGAAGCCAATATCCACTATGTCGCCATACTCCACCATCACCTCCTCCATCCTCCTCCTAGTTTCCATCTTTGTCACCATAGGCACCCCCTTCACTATCAACTGCACCACCCTGGGATCCCATCTAAGGCAGTGCACCATAGGGACCACCACTTCCCTGACCACCACTCCAGTCTTCAGTGTCTCATCCAGTGGGCCTGCCTCCTCAAAGCCCACCTCAACTCTCTCCAGCCTCTTCAGAAATTTCACCAAGGCTGCCCCAGCCACCTGCTGTTAGACAAGCCCCAGGACCATCCTCACAGTCACCACCAAGCCTCAGAAACACAAAGTAGCCACAAACTCCAAGATCAACTTCTTGAGCAATGGCACCACTGCTAGCCCCGTCACACCATCAGCCAGGTCCCCCTTCTGCTTTGGGCCCATCTGCCCTCTTCTGCTTTGGGCCCATCTGCCCTCTTCTGCTTTGGGCCCATCTGCCCAGCCCCACCATCAGCCATCACATCTGGATTTTTTGCCAGATTCCCAGTTATGCCACTATCGGCAGCCCCATCACTACTCCCAGGAGCTACCCCACAAGCCCTACCACCCACTGGCTGAGGACCAGTATCTCTCCCAACCTTCTGCTTCCCCTTTCCCCCTGTCTGCCCACCCTGAGACCCTACCGGCCAACCACCATTCCTCAGTATATCCACAAAGCTCCTCCCAGTCTGCCCTCCAGCCCCACCACTAGTGCCACTTCCACTGCCAGAGCTGCTCTGCCCACTTGGACCTCTGAAAGACCCCATTCCCAGTCCATACCCTCTCCCGACATACTGCCAGTTAAAAGCCCCAGGTCCACCTGACCTAGTACACATATCTGCTTGCTTGCTGGATGACATTGTCTTAGTACCTTTCTCCAATAAACGACTTGAAAGTATGTTGTGAAAGTGTGTGTAATGTGAATTGTAGTGGAGAAAGATCTGATTATTCTTGCTCTCACTCAATTCATTGTCACAACCCAACATGAGCATATAGTATGCTGATCCCTCCAGGTACCTGAAAATCCCTTAACTTTATGGAAGTCTCCATCAGAGTGCTAACGGGCTTATATTCACTTATATTAAATCTTTCAAGGATGGCCTTGACATACATTTCTTGCAAGAGGTATATTGCATGCATGCTCCTGTCACATGTGATCAATATTCCAAAAAGGAATGATAGTCCATTCACCGAACTGTTCTTGATCATCCTTTCAAGGCTCAATTTACTGATATATTGAAATATGTAGGTTACAACTCGATATATGGGGCGCAGCCTTCCTTGACTATGTCATCATGTAAACGTCACTAATTGCGATGTGTAAAAGCGTGTGAGGATTAGCAATAAACTATGCTTCTCTCTCCATTCCAAGTATTCCACAACAAAAGGTTATGAGCCCCGGTTGGTGGCTATACACCCCTTACACATATGCTACACTACGCTATACAATGGCTACTAGTTCAAGTAGTGCTAGCAGCACGCTGCCAACTTCTGGTAACACAAACACAAACACAGCCGGAATGGGTTTCGCTTCCATGATGATGAACATTCCGGCAGTGGCATCAATATCAACAGTAAAGAGGATGATTCCTGTCTTTGACAGTAAGGACTACACCATATAGGCATACCATATGAAGAATCTCCAAGAAGAATGTGGTTTGGAGGACTACTGGAAGCCACAGGTGCAAGTAATGACATATGATGCTGCGAAAGATTGCAAAGCACTAAGGGAGATTACATTCACCCTTTCGAATGTACAAATGAAGCTGGTAATCAATGCTATGATGGCGAATGAAGTCTGGGAGATTTTACGCAATCACCATCAATAGGCATCCGCATCAAACAGATTCTACTTAAAGGTGCAACTATTCAATCTTCGAATTAAGTCTAAGGAGTGCATCCGGGACTATACCAATCGAGTCGACAAGCTGGCGAATAAAGTGAATTCTCTTACATCTACACTGGCAGACACCATCAAGGATGAAGACAAGGTCCTGGCTCTTATACGAGGCCTTCCTGAAGCGTACAATGTGGTTGTCGCTGCTATGAGGGAATCCGGCAGATTATCAGATTATAAGTACGTCATTGTAAGCCTTTTAAATGAGGAAACAAGACTAGGCAGCAACAACACCAACGAGGAATATGACGAGAAAGCATTCTATGGCAGAGCATGTAGATGAGGCAAAGGCAAGCTGAACAAAGGTCAAGGCCAGCAACGCGAGAAATTCGACAGTAAATGCTTTTACTGTAATAAGCATAGACATCATTAGCAGGACTGCAACCGCAAGAAGAAGGAAAAGGGTGGCCAACAGCAAGGACAATGGCAGGCAAACATGGTAGATGCCAACAACAAAAACAGTGGTGGCGGAGGTCTATTCTTCGCAGAAGCGGCGACCTATCCATATGCAGAAACCATTGAAATAGGAGGAAATTCGGAACCAACTGCCAGTTTCACCAATGCCAGTTGCAGATGTAATTCCACCAGTTCGACATCTACAAATCCTGGTCAACAAAATACTTTTCAGACAGCGAAAAATGGTGACATCAATGTCGGTGTCAGCGCAAATGTAAGCTATATACCGAACAGCGCTTATGCATGCAGCGAAGAGGTCTGGCTTATGGATTCAGGCACAACACAGTATATGATGGCTCACTGGGAGTGGTTCTCTATGTATGAGAAGTTCGAGCATCCCATACCTATCAAGCTAGGCAATAATAACGTCATTTATGCTCAAGGGAAAGGCAATGTAGGCATACATCTACATGGAAACATTGATGAACCTTCAGGCACCTTCGTGGATGTACTATACATTCCAGATATAGACAAGAACCTCTTCTCGATAGACCGGATGATGGCTCGCGGGGACAGAGGAGTAAATATATGCCCAAATGGTATAATGGTAATCAATCTGAAGAATAATAAGGAGTTAATGTATGCATCGAGAAAGGGGAATCTATACGCAATCAACAGGATGCCAAGTGGCGCTACATCTGCATATTATGCAACTACGATAGGAGAGGATTTCTGGTGAATAATGCATGAACGCTTAGGACATATCGGTAAAATGAGCCTGGAACGGATGATAAGGAGCAAGTCTGTGTACAGTTTACCAGACTATATGCTACCGGATTTCTTTTGCGATGGATGCACAGCAAATAAGGCTTCCCGGCAACTTTTTCAGGAATGAACGAAGCGAGCGGCCAGCATTCTCAATTTGATTCATACAGATATTTGTGGCTCCATATGAACGGCATCACACTCCGGGAAGAAGTATTTTATTACATTCATTGATGATTATACACGCAAAGTCCATGTATATATATTTGACAAATTCCGGGAATTCAAGGCAGTTGTGGAGAATGAGATGGGACATAGAATACGAACCCTATACTCAGATAATGGCAAAGAATACGTCAACAAAGATTTCAGACACTTCTTGAAGAAGAATAGTATACAGCACTCTACGACAGCCCCTTATACACCTCAGCAAAATGGCATAGTAGAACGATTCAATCGAATGGTAGTGGAAATGGCTAGAACGATGATGAATACAGCCAGCTTACCAAAGTCCTTTTGGGCAGAAGTGGTGAATATGGCGGCATATATTCGAAATCATTGTTTCTCTCGAGCTCTAAGCAAGGATCCCGGTAAGCAATTCAGGAACTACAGCAATCTTACCCCTGAGGAATTATGGAATGGATCCAAGTCTGATATTTCACACTTATGCATATTTGGAAGTGAGGCATACATTCTGGACAAAGGTGGCAACCGAGGCAAGTTCGAACCTAAGGCAGATAAGCATATATTCCTTGGATACGATGGAGCGGGATACAGACTTTGGAACCCGCAGAAACGACGTATGATCATTTCACGTGATGTATAGTTCAAAGAGACTAAGCAGGAAATTTATGTGGAAATTCCTATCTCAAATCTGATGGTGAATTCGACGGTACAGCCAGCGACATCTACGCCAACTGCAAAGGCTAGTGGAACAACATCTACACCCAGAACGACACCAAAGACTATGCCAAAGACATCCTTGGGACCTATGCCAGCGAAAATGCAACCCATTCAAATGGAAATGAAGTTGCAAGAACCAAGGATAACAGAAATTATGGATGAGGATGACAAAGAGGATACCTTTCCGAAGGGTAAGAAGAAGTGCAAATCTGGGATGGATAATGCCAAGTGGATCTGGGAAATTACTGGAACCCACCCAAGTCATCTCATCGCAAACAACATCATGTGAACTATGCCTGCGAATGTGCTTACATAGCAACGACCAGTGAGTCAGCACACTACGACGAAGCCATTCATTCGAATGATAAAAAGGAGTGGAAAAAGGCTATGGACGAGGAGTATAACTCACTTATTGAGAATGACACGTGGGACTTGGTCTCTCTTCTGGCAAATCGACAAGCCATAGGATCCCGATGGGTGTATAAAATTAAACGCGATAGCAACAGTGGCATAGAATGATACAAGGCCTGATTCGTGGCAAAGGGGTATTTACAAGACTTTGGAGTCAACTACAACAAAACTTTTTCTCCAGTATTTAAGCTTACTTCGCTTAGAATACTTCTTGTGATCGGAGCCAAGTGTAAGAGGGTTGCTTTTTAGGGTAACTGTTACATAGTTCTGGAAGGGTTTTCTAGAAGTTCTAGATATTCTGGAAGACCGTTTTTCTTATAGTCAAGATCAATTTCGTATGGAGTACATCCTCTACACTTATTGATTTCAAGATCGGGTTGACGTCTCAACCAAAGTCCTTTCTTGGACTAGTTCTGGATGTTCAGGATTTTCCGTATTTCAGGAAGTTCAAAAAACTAAGGCCAGCTTAGTTGAATTGGCGTATCACTGCAGAAAATACCCAATTAGGAAATTTCGTGATGGGGTTAGGAGTAGGACCTAACGGGGAGCGGATTTACTTAAGAGTGGTTTGTGGGTTATTAAATAGGTTTATTCGCTATTCATGATATTGCTATACTAGGAGTAGTTGTGTGAAGGAGTATTGTGGGGAAGTGCTCAGGAGTTGTGTTCAGATTGTTCAGGTCCCAGATTCTGAGGTCTGGGGGAGGGGGTATTTATACTAGTGAGGGGCTATCTGGACTATGCTAAATATGGGTGTAGCACTAAGTGCTTTGCTGAGTTGGAATGCAGTCACATAGTACAAGGGTGATCTGACATGTCAAGAGATCGTCTGACTGCTGAGTCAGTTCACAGTCACGTCGTACAAGGCTAATCTAACTATACTATGACTGCTAATCTATTTATAGGTTTAGGCGCTGTCTGGGTAGTCTTCGATGACATCACCATCAATGACATCATCTCTGATGAAGTAGTTGTCTAGGAAGAGTGGTTCGCGGATTACTTCTCCCTGTTCACTGAGGTAGTAATATATTGGAACTTCATCTCCATCCCACAGGATAGCATCATCTGTCTCATATGCTGGATAAGGTGTTGGGGGGCAAAGAAGTGGTGCATCATCTTCATTTTCATCAGATTCGCTGTCTGCATACCTTCTGTAGGTTACAGTGCTATGAGTCGCAGGGTTGTAGTATGCTGGCAGTTGTGGTTCATGTCACTCGTACTCGGGTGGTGCAGTGGTTGGTTCAATCTCGAGGGTTGTTTGAAGGTACAGGTTGTGTTCTCCGGTCTCTTCATTGTAGTTGAAGTAATCGGGGGTGAATGCAGGTTGGTATTCGTGCCAGTGGTCATTGTTCCAATAAGTCTCGTATGTGGTTATGAACTGTTGTAAGTTCATCGGCAGAGTTGGCGGTGTGATCAGAGTTGGAAGGGATCCTTGGCTTGAGGTCATGTCGGCGTCGGAAGGATTATTGTCTTCTGCTTCATCTTTGTCAAAGTTGATTATATCGTAG
>RBNI01004902.1:0-13288 GCA_003990745.1 Jimgerdemannia flammicorona | reverse complement strand
CGAGTCCCTATAAATGCCACCCCCTCCACCGTCACCCCAACTCTACCCCCACTCTTCGCTACAATTCTCCTTACTAGACCCTTACACCTCCCCCCCTTGGGGCCCCATCCAATCCACCATGTCTTGAAGAGCTCGAGCATCAGCTCCTCCCACCTTACAACCCTCAGGTTCACAGACCTCCGAGGGCCCTCCTCAAATATGCTCCGCCAGTGTTCTGCGAGCCCCACCCATATTGCAACAGTCCAACCAACCATCAGCCACTCATTTCCCACCCCCCCCACCAGCCTTGACTGTAGTACCGCCCAATGTCCACCCACCTCAAGGTCATGCGCTGGCACACCCAATCTCCCCCCAACTACCTTCCAAAAATTCTCCATGCTCTCGCACTCTCCCAGCCAATGTTCTGGTGTCTGCACCACCCTGCCCTCCTGCCCTATGTTATAGCACTCCTCACAATCGAATACCCCACCATCCACCAGATGGCCAGCCCTAAAGTTCAGTATTACATTTCGCCTCAACAGCCTCCACCATGCTAGCCAGAGTTTCGGCGGGAGCCACTTCAACACCACCTTAATCCAAGACCAGACGCCTGCCCAGTCCCAACCCTCCCTGATCCCAGCCCCTTGCCAGGACTCCAGCCAAAGGTCCTGCCCCAGACCCCGAAGACACTCCATGCCCTCTACCAATCTGAAGTTCTCAACCAGATTCCCCCCCAACAAGAGCCGGTCCCACCTCCACATCTCCGGACCCCAGTCCTCATCCCCTTCAGTATCTTGCCAACGGATCCCAATGTGATGGGCCCCATCTACCACTCCCCACCAGAATCCTTTGTACCTCATCCTCTGGCTGCCATCCAAGGCCACTAAGGACAGTAGATCCCCTGAGCCACCCCTTGGCGACACCCTCACCTCCCACAAACGCTGCATAAGGGGCACCCATTCTCCTCCTCTCAGCTCACTGGCCCTCTTCATCCACCATGCCCTCAGGCAGAGTAGCCTCTTGGAAAAATCCACCAGGCCAAGTCCTCCACGATCCACAGGAAGTGTGAGTACCTCCCAACCAATCTGACTCTGGTGTCCAGCCCAGAGCCAAGAGCGGGCCATCTTGAGTAACCTTTTAACTACCCACTTCGGGAAATCCAAATGGTAACCCAGATACCAAAGCTTTGGCATCCAAAACACATTCAGGACAGTCACCCTCCCTGCTAGCGACACCTGTCTACCACCCCAGCTCATCAGTACTTTCCCCCATTCTACTAGCTTACATTCCCACCACTCCTTGGGAAGTAAAGAGCCATACACCGAGAAGTATACACCCAAGTACCGTACCACTCCTCCAGCTGAGACAATTGTTCCAATGACGTCCCCCCCTATGACTCCTTCACTGAGGACCATTGTCTCACACTTATGCCAGTTGAGTTTCGCTCCAGAACACCTCTCATACCACTCAACTATCTCCTTGAGCCTAGCCATATCCACCACTGAACCCAACCCAACCACCATATTATCTGCAAAGGCCCCCACCTTCCAATTGATGCCCAAGATATTCAATCCACCAACTCTGCACCGGATTCGATCCAACAATGGCTCCAAGGCGAAGGCGTAAAGGATGGGTGACAATGGATCCCCCTGCGGCACCTCCCTCCCCAAGGGGAATGAGGTCCCCCTGTGTCCATTAGCCAGAATCACAGCTCTACTCCCTTCTAGTAATCCAATAAGTGAGCGACACATACCCACTGGTACTCCAATGCGCTCCAGTACTTTCTCCAGCCACACTCTCCAAACCCTATCGTAGGCCTTCTCCTGGTCCAGGAACACCAAGCGACCATTCACCCCTACAGCCCTAGCACCTTCAATAACCCCGTGAACCCACGCCGTGCCATCTCGGATCAGTCGGCCCCCAACAAAGCCTCACTGCTCCTTCCCTAACACCTGTTGTGCCACTCCCTGCAATCTCGCCACCAAAATTTTGATGACCAACTTGCAGTCCATATCTAGCAGCATAATTGGCCTCCAATTCTTCCAGTCCTCCTTACTCCCTTTGTCCTTGTACAGCAGTGATACCAACCCCAACTGCTGCCCTCCAATCCATTCCCCAGTACTGATGACCACATCACACATCAGCGACATCTCCTCCAGGACCTCCTCCACAGAGGCCATATGCTTCCAAAAGTCCCAAGGCAGACCATCCTCCCCAGGCACGGTTCCCAGGGTTGTCGACGCCAGAACTTTAAGGATCTCCTCTCCCAAAACCGGTTGACCAAGCTCCCCCAACCCTGCCGCAGGATTTGGGTACCAATCCTCCAGATATCGCTCAATGTCCTGCCCCACCTCCCCTCCATCCTCTTCACTCCAGAGATTACTCCAGCGAGCACTCAACTGGCCAAGGATCCCCTGCACACCTAATACCATCTCTCCCTCATCATTAAGAACTCCTTCCCACCTATGTCTCGCTCTCCTAGCATGGAGGAGCTGGGACAGAAACCTCGTGGGCCTTTCTCCTTCTTCCAATCCCTGCCACTGTAGCCTGGCCGCCATAGCCTGAGCCTGTACTGCTTCCTCCTTCCTCAACAAATCCTGCAGTTCCACCACTTCCAGCCTAGCCTGCTTAGTTTTCCAATCCAACACCTCCTCTTCCTCCAGTAATCCAGCCCAGTTCAGAAGAAGCCTTTCAAGTCTCCTAGATGCCCATCAGACTTGTCTCCTCTGCTGAGCACTCTGCTCCCTCCCCACCTCCCCCCAGTATCTTTGAGCTGCAGATTTCAGTCTATGCCACCTATCTCCAATTCTCATCCCTGCATGCCTCCAAACATTAACCTTGGATCGTACCTCTCCCACCCACGCATTCCACAGGTCCATCTCATCTAACAGTGAAGAATTCAGCCGCCAATATCCTGGCCCCTCTCTGCTCCCTCCAAACCTCCCACTACCCCGAATACCCCAGTGGTCTGACCAAGGGCACCACTCGACCTCCATCGTCTCCCAAACTGCACTGCCCCAACACTCAGCAGTCAGGACCCAATCAATCCTAGTACCAAGTCCTCCCACCCAGTGAGTATATAGATGTCGGTCTCCATCCTGTAGTCGCATGGTATCCACCAGTGAGCTGAGTCTTTCCACCTCTTCCCAGTCCTCCAGTCCCCCACTCCTTCCTGCCACATCTCGTCCCCCATCGGTTCGGTCCAGTCTACTCTCCCATACCATATTAAAGTCGCCCCCCAGACAATCTACCCCAGTCTCAACCAAGAGCCCAGAATCCCGCAGATCTCCAATCCATGCCACTCGGGTCCCTCTCTCTGCTGGGCAATAACAAGATCCCACCACAATTGAGTTCCATCCAGGCCTCCGCCACGTCCCCCACACCAATCTACTACCCCAATGTCCAGTGTCTGCAATGTCCCCTTTCCCTTTTCTAACCAGGATTCCCACTTTCTCCTGCCAAACCGCCTCCCCACCCCACTCTCTTGTCCATTCCAGTCCATCTTCATCCCCCTCACACCATACATCCTGAAGTAAGAATAGATCCACCTCCAGTTTCTTCAGCCATCCAAAAATCCTACGTCGCCTCCCAGTCCCTCTAAGCCCATTGACATTCAGAGAAAAGATGTTGGTTGTACTATTCATAGCTAAATATTGATAATGTTGATATCGCCACATCTACAATTCCATGCTCACTTCCTCTCCAGCCAGATCCAGGTTCCGTTCTGCCACAATCTCCTCTTCCACATTTTGCTGTTCATCCAGAGCTACCAATAGTTCAGCACAGTCCTCACCATCCACCATCTCCATCGATACCTGATGCTCCTCACACACCACCTGCCACTTCTCCAACCTCTTCCGTGGCCCCCACAGATATGCTGCCCTTTCATTAGCAATACCCAAGAGTATTGCCTCTCTTGCCTCTGTGACCTCATACTCCTCCACCTCCAGCAGAGCTGCCATCATCTCATCTCTCAACTTCCTCACGACCTCCTCCCCTCGCAGCACTCGGCCCCAAAATTCCTCACTGACCACTCGGAAGTCAATCTCACCCAGTTCCTTGGCCGCCACGTTTTGCAGTGCCCTCAATAGCCACTTCTCCCCTCCAACTACTTCTGCTGCCTTCTCCAGATCCCCCTCTCCTTCCTTCCTCTCCTCAGCCCGCACCGACTCATCTCACCCATCCTTAGACACATCCTCCAACTCTCCCTCTCCCACCTCAGGAACACCGTACTGGATCGGAAGATCTTCCACCATTGCCGTGTCCACTCCAGCCTCCTCCGGCCCCTGTCTCCCACTCTCCTCCATCATCTCCCCTTGCTGCCCCACCTCCGCCCAGATGCTAGTACCCACTCCAGTGCCCTCCTTTGTAGCCCCTACTCTGTGGCCCCCATCCAAACTGGCCAGTAAATCTTTCTGCAGCTGCCTCCCCTTCACCTTCTCTCAGAGTACCTTGTCCATTCGCACCTTCTTGCCCTCAATCACCTCCACTACCGTTCTAGCCTCATAAGCCCTCCAAGCCCTCTGCCTCCTCTCAACAGCCCCAGCTAAGTCCTCAAGTGCCTCCAGCAGGTCCTCCTCCTCATCCTCTGACCCCTTCACCCTCGAGACCTTGCACTCCACCGGGCCCCACTTCAATGCCACTGGCCAGTCTCTAGCCTTCCCAGTATTCTCCATCCCAAACAACCTCAACCGGACATCTACATCTCTTGTCCTGAGCTTGGTCCCCTCCCATACCCTGAATTCTATATCGACTACTTCGCCATACTCCTTCACCCCATCTGTGACCAGCCTCCTCGCCTCTTCCTTCTTCACTGTCGGCAAGTCCACAATCACCAGATGTACCACCTGGGGGTCCCAGCGCATATACCTCGCCATTGGCACTGAGATCCCTCCAACCACCACACCCTTCTCCACTGCCTCCAGTAGCAATCCTTCCTCTTCAAACCCCATCTCAACCACCTCCAGCTTCTTCAAAAACTTAACCGAGGCTGCACCCTTCACCTCACTCGCCAATAGCCCCAGCACCATCTTTGCCATCACCGCCAAGCCATGGAAGCACAGCGTGATGGTGAATTCCGAACAAGATTTCTTGAGTAACAGGGCTGCCACGAGGCCTGTCACACCATCAGCCAGGTCCCCAGATCCCGTGCCACTCCCCTGTCCAGGTCCCCCATCAACCATCACATCTGGATTTTTTTCCAGATTGACCGTCACACTGCCATCAACAGTCACTGCCTCAGCCACTACACCTCCAGCCCCACTATGCTGTCCCTCCAGAGGAGAGGCCTCCTTGCCACTTGAGGAAGCAGCCGCCTTCCCCAGCTCCAGCCAGCTGTCCAGTCCCGCCGCCTGCTTCCCCATCCTGACCTTATCCGCAAAGGTCATCCTCCCTCCTCCGTGTGGCCTTGCACCTCCTCTGCCACCCCCTCCGGCCCCGCATCCTCTCATCGAAGTGCCAGGCATACCAAGACCAGCACCCCGACCCCCCCCCATATGTTGCCAGTCAAAGGCACTGGGGCCTTCCTGCCCAGTACACTCATCAGAATGTGTGTTGCTCACCATCTTGATAGCACCAATACTTGAAGATGTTGTTGAAAAGTGTAGTCTGAGTCTTGTGTCACCCAAATGGTACTGGTGAAAGATGTTCATTGTTTGGGTTCCGTTACTATTCTTCATCATTAAGTACATAATATCTAGATAGATATTGACTTCTTTCAGCTATAACTAGGCTATGTCAATTAGAATTATTATCAATACTGAGTCAGGAAATATAATTACATTGAGCTGATATTCTTTGATACTCATCTTTATCTTTAGATCTTCCATAATACTATATAGATATAAAGTCTCATTTGCTATACTTATAATCAGATTGATGGACTTTATAATATACATATCCTATTATTCTGGCCATATATTCTAAAATAAAATTCTCTGATATACTGATGTTGAAAATTATCTCATACTTTCTATCTCTTATTTCTATATTACTATATAGAGCTATATAAGCTTAGTCTCCAAGCACTTCTCATACTATTCCATAGTCTCCTTTAAGATAGCTATATTCTATAAAGCTCAAACTAACTACTATATTATCTACAAAGGCTTCCATCTTCCAATTTACTTCTAGAATTATCAATTTCTCTATCTTGTACTGAATTCTGTCCAATAGAGGCTCTGAAGAGAGAGTATAAAGGATAAGTAATAATAGATCACCCTGTGAACCTCTCTACCTAGAGAGAATAATATCTACTTATATCTATTAATTAGAATAGCCACCTAACTCCTCTTCAATAGACTGACTAAGAACTATTGAAAGTCTAGAGAGACTCTAATATAACTTATTACTCTATCTAGTCACACTCTCTATACTCTATCATATGCCTTCTTCTGGTCTAGAAATACTAAATAACCATCTACTCTAGTAGTTTTGGCTTCTTCAATAATACTATAGATCTATGACATCCTATCTCTGATCAGTCAGCTATCAATAAAGTCCTGTTATTCCTCTCTCAATACTCTCTAAGTCACTTCCTGCAATCAGATAATTAAGATCTTTGTAATCAGTTTATAATCTATATTTAGAAGTATAATCAACCTCTAGTTCTTTCACTTCTCTCTCTTCTTCTTATTCTTGAACAATAGAGCCACTAGGCCCAGATACTGTTCATCTATCTACTCTCCAGATCCAACAACTATATTATATATCTGTAATATCTTCTTTAATACTATCTCTACCCTGACTATCTTCTTCCAGAATTCCCAAGATAAGCTATCCTCTCTAGGGACCATCTCAAGACTAGTTATTACTAAGATCTGGAGAATCTCTTCTCCTTGAACTGGTGTCTCTAGCTCACCCAGACTCTCTATCAGATCTAAATACCAGTCCTAGATGCTACTCAATGGCTTATACATCCTCTCCATCTTCCTTCTTGCTCTACAGTAACCCTTAATACTTACTCAACTAATCTAAAATACCCTAAGTCCCTACCACTAGCTCTCCTGTCTCATCCAATACTCTATTCTATTACTGTCTCACTCTTCTTACTCAAAGAAGTCTCAATAAGAACTTTATCAGCCACTTATCTTTCTCCAGATCTTATCACTACAGTCTGGCTATTATACTCTTTACCTATATATTCTTCTCTCTTTATAGTAAATCCTGCAGTTCCTCTACCTCCAACTGGGTACACTGAACCTTTCAATCTATTATCTCTATATTCTCCAACAGATTAGCCTACTCCTTCAATAGCCTTTTCAACCTATATAAGACCTATTATATATAATTAGTACTCTGAATAAGTCAATTCAATCCAGATTAGATTTAGATTAGATTTAGATTGAATTCTATCCAGATTAGCTTAGATAGAAAATAAGCTAATCTAGATCAATTTGAATTGAATAATGTTTTGATTTCCAAAATTAGATAATTAAATATTTACATCAATAACTTGATATATAATTATCCAATTTTGATAACCATGATGTCATTTTATAGCCCTTAATAAGGCCTTTCTAATGATATTAAAAACATTGAAATTGGATCATAAGTTGCTAAGTTATCAAGGAAAATATCTGACTTACTGATTTTGGAAATTATTTAATTTACTGATTTTGGAAATTTCTTCAAAAGAATATTTTCTTTAATAACTTGGCAATGTGTAATCTGATTTTAATATTCTTGATATTATTAGAAAGGCCTTATTAAGGGCTTTCAAATAATACTATGATTATTAAAATTAGATAATTATATATCAAGTTATTGATGTAAATATTTAATTGTTTAATTTTGGAAATCAAAATAATGTTTGATTCAAATTAATTCAGATCAGCTCATTCAGAGCACTATATATGATCCTGTCTCTAGGTACTCTATAGTCTCTCTGTCTCTCTTCAGAAATGTTGAGCATCAGACTTCAGTCTATACTATTAATCTTCAATAGTAAGGCCTGTCTTTCTCTAAATAAGAACTCTGAATTAAATATTCACAATTCAGGCTTCTCATAATGAGAGTTCATCTAACAAAGAAGAGTTTAGATATCAATATCCAGGCCTCTCTCCACTCTCTCCAAACTTACCACATCTTAGGAGATTCCAGTGATCAGATCATAAGTACTATTCAGTCTCTAATAACTCTCAGATATCACTTCCTTAGTACTCAGTAGTTATATTACAAAAAAATAATTCAGTTCTAGCATCAGAAATTCATAAATTTTAGTATATATTTATGATAGTATATTATAAACTCAAACATATTTTATAGACAGAAATATATATATATATTTGAATATTTACTATAAATATGAACATTTTTTATTAATGATAGATATAAACTCTTTAATGTGAGTATGCTCTGAATAAGTTAATTTAATCCAGATTAAATTTAGATTGGATTTGGATTTAATTCCATCCAGATCAACTTAGATAGAAAATGAGCTGATCTGGATTGATTTGAATCAACTATTATTTTGATTTCTAAATTAAACAATTAAATATGTACATCAATAACTCAATAAATAATCATCCAATTTTGATGATCTTGATGTCATTTGAAAGCCCTTAATAAGGCCTTTCTAATAATACTAAGAAGATTAAAATCAGATTACATATTGCCGAGCTATTATAGAAAACATTCTTTTGAAGAAATTTCCAAAATTGGCAAGTTGGATGTTTTCTTAATAACTCAGCAATACATAATCCAATTTCAATATTCTTAATATCATTAGAAAGGCCTTATTAAAGGCTTTCAAATGACACCAAGATTATTAAAATTAGATGATTATTCATTAAGTTATTGATGTAAATATTTAATTATCTAATTTGGAAATTAAAACAATGGTTGATTCAAATTAATTCAGATCAGCTCATTTTCCCATCTAAGTTGATCTAGATGGGATTCGAATCTGATCCAGATCAACTCATTCAGAGCACTAAATATGAGCATAAACTTATATTTCATAGACATAAATAGCTTATAAACAATAAGCAAATATAAGATAAAATTTCCAAAAAAGACT
Organism: Jimgerdemannia flammicorona; assembly: GCA_003990745.1. Taxonomy (NCBI): domain Eukaryota; kingdom Fungi; phylum Mucoromycota; class Endogonomycetes; order Endogonales; family Endogonaceae; genus Jimgerdemannia; species Jimgerdemannia flammicorona. The sequence goes on along the minus strand of RBNI01004902.1, from coordinate 4,290 downwards.
ATTTTATTTCTTTTTTTGTTTACAAATACTCCTGCAAATATTTTTCTCTGTAAACACTTCTCTTCTACAAATACTTCCTTCTTCTGCAAACAGCTTCTCCTACTATATATCCTTCTCTGTATTCTACTTGTCTCTCTCTTAGATCAGATTATTCTTATTTAATGAAAGAGGAACATCAGAGATATCAATCATCTCATCATCTTCATCTGAGTCAATATCTTTACAAAGATTATGAATTGTTTTTTTAATATTAAGTAGATTGATATGGTTATGAATCTTATTGATCATTCTGAGCCATTTTATATATATTTTCTTATACTCTCTTTCATTGAAAGTTCTTGATAAGGTGTAAGGCCAGATAATATAATCCAGCTATAATTATATAAAGAGATAAGTATATATATTCCAAATAAGTATATACTAGTAAATATAAATCCATAAAATTGAAAATATACTTATAAATATATAAATAATAGCAACTGTATAATGGCTAATATGTTTATCTTTTTTGAAACATATTTATAAACTGAGGTTTCTGTTTGAAGAATATGAAATAGAGTAGTTGCTTTATATAGTTGCTATAGAATAGCTTGCTGAGCTCACTCTTGTCATTCTTCAGATAAATAAAATTATTCCAGACTTACAAATATTGTACTGCTTGTTGGTATGTATGAGCAAGATCTTTTAGAGTTATAGATCTTAGCTGGTCTATATCAGAGAAGATTTAATCAAACTTTTTGTCAAAGACTTTATAAATGTAAAAATAGCTAGTACTTCTAAAAAAATCAAATCAATTCAAATTGAATTGAATTGAGAGTCATTTGAATCAAATTGAATTGGGAATTTTTCAATTTGAATTAAGTTCAAATTAAATTGAGGGTCCAATTTGAACCCTATTTTTTGAAATATAATAACTCAATAAATATATGTCCAAATCCAATAATCTTTAGCTTGTTAGATTCCCCTATAAGAGAAACCTAACAAGTTAAAGATCATTAAATTTGGATGTATATTCATCGAGTTATTATATTTTGAAAATTAGGATTCAAATCAGACCTTAAATTGAATTAGCCTTTGATTCAATTTGAATCAAATCAAATTGGACCTTTGATTCAATTTATTGGAAGTACTAGGAATAGTAGACCATAATCTGATAGTGTAGCTATTTTTTTAAATAGTTGAGTTCATAAACTACCAAATAAATATACAAACAGAATGTAAATAAAATACTCACTAGAGCATAAATTGACCTATTGCTGTCTTTGGCCTTTAAGCTTATGTCTTTTAAAATTTTAATAATAATATCTATTTTTAGATTATAGTCATACTTTGAAAAAAGATCTTTAAGGAAAAGATAATGAAGAAGCATATCCACTGTGAGCTTCATTAATCTTATATTTTTGACAAAGGTTATTGATATTCATAGATTTGGTAAATTATAATAAGAAAATTTAATTCACATTTATAAATAAGCTATAATATACAAACTATAATTTATGAACTTATTTCTAAAAATAATTTATCTATTTCTTTTTCTGTCTCTTAACTATCTGTTCTGTATATCTGACCAATAAGTCTCTATATCATCATCTTGAAGTACCTTGTTATCTAGAAGTACCTTATTATCCAGAAGCATCTTGTTATCTGAAAGTACCTCATTATCTGAAAGTATCTCACTATATAGAAATACCTTGTTATTCTGAATTATAAGCTCAGATCATTCATCATTACCATCTTATTCACTATCTCTATCTTATTCACCAACTCTGCCTTTATCTTGATCTTATATAGTCTTTTGCTATTTGGCTGCCCTTTCATTAAAGTCAAAAGCTATGAACTTACTGATATTAATCTTATTTAAGTGCAATATAGTCTGCTTGGTTTTGTATATCTTTATGGTCTAGTATAGTCTATCTGTGGTCTGCTCTTTGGTTTTGTATACTTTTGTAATCTGTAGCCTATCTGTGGTCTGCTACAACTGATATAATTTATTCATAGCTTAGTGTATATTATTTACAGCTTAATACTTATTGTTCATACTGGGGGATATTTTATTTATCTTAGGATATAATCTGTTGTCTTTAGATATGAAGAGATTATAGTAAGAGGGGGTAAAAAAGACATAATTCTTCCAGATAAAGATTTTTTTTTATATCTACAATAGACATAATAGACATATATATATATATGTTACTAGAAAGTCTAATAAGTAAACATAAAGCTTGCTTACTTATATTTAGTTAATATGATGATATTATAAGTTTAGTTAATATAATAAAGTATAAGTGTATTAAATAAGTATATATTAAGTAAGCAAGTATACAAAGTAAGTATATTAAATAAGTATATATTAAGCAAGTATACTAAGCAAGTATATTAAGGACAAAAGTGCAAAGCCAATTAGATAAAAAATTACATTTTAGGCCAACATGTTTCATGATCACAAACTTATTGTTAAAATTTATATTATTCTTTAAATTCTTCTCTACTTGAAACCTAATACTAATATAAAGCTTTTTTACTCATATTGTAATCTAAAGTACAAATCTGCCTCAGGATTGACTTGATATATCTACAAGATATATGATGTACTTACACAATATCAGAATGATAAGTTTATTCTTGAATTTTCAGTTTGTTAAGATTTTAGTAACTTTAACATTATACTACTATTACCTATGAATTTATCTATAGTCTGTGAGTTAACTTTGAATTTCATATATATTTCAAGTTCAAGTAACCCATGTAAATAAACTTGAAAGATTTCAGATAATTATGCTAAATATATATATATAATTCAAAATAATATCAATAGTAATAGTCTATCTTCAATTTAAGAATAGAAAAGCCCATCATTTAGTAAAAATGACAATTTAATTCAAGAGAAAAGATGCTAGGGAATGGACTAGTGGGAGGGGATGTCATTGGAACAATTGTCTCTATGGGAGAGGTGGTATAGTATCTGGGCATCTTCCTCTCTGTATATGGTTCTGTCTTGCCACGAGTGTGGTGGGAGAGCAGAGTGAACATTTGGGGGAAGGCCCTTCGAGGGTGGGGAGGCTGCCATATCTCTCTAGCAGGGCGGGTGTCAATTCTGAATGTATATTGGTTCCCCAAGCTGTGGTATGTGGTATATCACCTCGATTTCCCAGTATGGGTAGTGAAGAAGCTGATGAAGGTGGCTAGGGATTGGATCTGGGTGGGGAGGAGGTCTCAGGTCAGTTGGGATACTCTTGCGAGACCAGTAGTCAGGGGGGGTCTTGGACTGGTGGACTTTCCTAAGAGGCTGTACTGCTTGCAAGCCTGGTGGTTGAGGAGAGCTGTGGAATTACAGGGCAGAGGTTGGGTACCTCTGCTGCAGAAGGTATGGGAGATGTGAACGTCCCCTTGGGGGTCCTCTGGAGACCTGCTCTCTTTAGTGGGGCTGAATGGCATTCAGCAGCTGCGGTTCAAGGGCTTTTGGTGGGGCATGGCTGAGGGAGCACACCGAATTGGCCTGTACTGACAAGGCAATGAGGGGGAGGCAGTATGGGGGCCTAATATGTGGCACTGGGATAGATTGCTCCTGGGGAGTACTCCCCTTACTACATTCGATATTGGGGAGAGAGTAGAGTGTCAGCAGGGACTTGGCCAGGATCTTTGGCTGAGTGGCTGGCAGGTGGTAGGGATTGACGAGGAGTGGGACTGGGCCGGTATCTGGTCTTAGAGTGCAGAGGTACGGAGGTGGCTTCCCCTCAAGTTCTGGTGGTATGGTGGCAAATGTTACAGAGGAATGTCATACTGAATTTCCATACAGAGCATTTGGTGGATGGTGGACAATTTGACTGTGAGGAGTATTATGATGTTGGGAGAGCTGGGGGTCATGTACAGACACCAGAACATTGGCTAGGAGAGTGCAAGGTTTTGGGGGACTTTTGGGCTGAGATAGGGGATTGACTGGGTGTGGGGCATAGGCTGGTAGGGGAGGGAGGTCGATGGGAGGGCTTGAGATCTCGGCTAGTAGGTGGGGTGGGTAATAGTTGGCTCACTATAGGATGGGTATTAGCAATATGGATAGGACTGGCAGGTCATTGGCTTTTTGTATTTGAGGAGGGCCAGTAGCTGGGGCTGGGAGAGAAGGTGTTAAGATGGGAAGGGCTATTGGGGGATCTGCTGACTGGATGGTGGGTGGGTTGGAGTCCTCAGGAGGGCTGATGTCGCGGTTTGGTGGTGAGGATCTGTGAGCAGAGTGGTGGGAGAGTGGGGATAGTATTAGACAAGGTGGTCTTTCATCAGGAAGGGGTAGGGGGG
>RBNI01004901.1:0-13290 GCA_003990745.1 Jimgerdemannia flammicorona | reverse complement strand
TTTTTTATAGTCACTTGGACTCCGCCTTTATTACCAGTCTATGAATAATATACAACATCACCACCCACTACCCAATCCCCATAGGGGGGCTCCTCCCCACCTTCTCCCGAATGAAGATTACCCTATCACCCACCCTACTAACTCTCCCCCCACTCTGGCCACAAATTTTCTCCACTAAGTGGTGTCGCCGACCACCCTGCAACCCCCAACCATGCCACCAACCTGTTAAGGTGTCTTCCATCAGCCAGCGCCACCTCGCCAACCAGTCCCCCAAGCCCTGCCTACTCCCACCCTCAAAGACAAATAGCCAATGACTCGCCAGTCCTACCCAAATAGCTAATGCCCAGCCCAAAGTAATCCACTCCTTCCCTATCCCCCCTACCAATCATTCCCTCAAGTCCTCCCACCTCCCTCGTACCTCATCTCCCCTACGCCGTACCCCCAAGCATTCCCCAATCGTACACCAAAATTCCCCCAACACCTCACACTCTCCTAGCCAATGTTCTGGCATCTGCACCCAACCCCCTTCCTGCCCTACATTATGGCACTCTTCACAGTCAAAGCACCCCCCTACGATGAGGTGCCCTGAGCGAAAGTTGAGCATCACATTCCTCCGCAGCATGCACCACCAGACCACCCAGTACTTTGGCAGCATCTACTTTTTTACCACAGCACTCCAAGTCCAGACCCCATGCCAGTTCCACTCTTCGCCGATTCCAACTCCTTGCCAACTGCTAGGCCATAGATCCTGGCCTGGTCCCCTTTGGCATTCCATTCCATCCCCAATGTCGAACTCAATTAAAGGGACACCACCCAGCAATACATGATCCCATCTCCACATCGCCGGGCCCCAATCCTCCTCTCCTTCATTCCCCTGCCAACGAATTCCAATGCAGTGCGCCCCCTCTGCTATCCCCGACCAAAATCCCCTATAATGCAGTCGCTTAGTATCCTGAAGTCCAACTAATGCGAGGAGGTCCCCAGTTGCACCCCTTGGTAATGTCCGCCTCTCCCAGATTTTCTGTAGCAGAGGAACCCAGCTACCTCCACCCAATTCGACTGTCCTCTTTAGCCACCATGCCCTCAAGCAGCATAGTCGTTTTGGGAAGTCAACCAGCCCCAGACCACCTCTTGCCACTGGTAGGGACAAGGTCTCCCAATCAATCTGACTCTGCCTTCCAGCCCAGATCCATCCTTTTGCTGACTTCACCAATCACTTCACCATCCAAGATGGGAAGTCCAGATGATAAGCCAGGTACCATAACTTCGGCAGCCAGTAGACATTCAAAATCGAGACCCTTCCTGCCAGAGAAAAATGTCTACCCCCCCAACTCCGCAGGGCCTCCTCCCAGATTCCAATCCTCTGCTCCCACCATAGCCTGGGCAGCACTGACCCATAGACAGACAGATAGATGCCCAAGTACCGCACAGCCTCACCAGTGGGGACAATTGTTCCAATAACCTCCCCTCCCACCAAACCATTGCTGAGCACCATCATTTCACACTTATGCCAATTCAACTTCGCTCCCGAGTGCTCCTCATACCACTTCACAGTCTCCTTGAGTTCTTCAACATCAGCAATCGAACCCAAACCAACCACCATGTCATCTGCGAAGGCCCCCACTTTCTATCCTATGCCAAAAACAGAGAGTCCTTCTATCTTCCGCCGAATTCTATCCATAAGGGGTTCCAGAGAAAGAGCATACAAAATGGGGGACAGTGGGTCCCCCTGGGGCACCCTCCTACCCAAGGGGAATGCTACCCCTCGATGGCCATTGCACATGATTGCAGCCCTACTCCCTTCCAGTAGGCTGACCATTGCTGACCAGAATTAGGGCGGAACCTCCATCCTATCCAAAACTTTTGCCAGCCAGACTCTGCGCACCCGGTCATAAGCCTTCTCCTGGTCCAAGAAGACTAGCTGCCCATCCAGTCCACAGGCTCTTGCCCCTTCAATAACTCCATGTACCCAGGCAGTGCCATCCCGGATGAGCCGACCGCCCACAAATCCCCTCTGTTCCATACCCACAACTTGCTGGGCCACCTTCTGTAGTCTTGCCACCACCACCTTGGTCACCAACTTCCTGTCCATATCAAGCAACATTATCGGCCACCAGTTCTTCCAATCCTCCCGCCTTCCTTTGTTTTTATATAGTAGCATCACCAGCCCAAGGTCTTGCTCCCCCACCCACCTCCCAGTCTGTTGAATGGAGTCACACAATGCTGTCATCTCTCCCATCACCCCTGGGACTCCAACCATTCACTTCCAGAAGTCCCAGGGCAGACCATCCTCTCCAGGTGCCGTACCTGGCGTTGTCGCGGCGAGAACCTGGTGGATCTCATCCTCCTGTACCAGCATCACCAGATCATCGAGCCCCTGGACTTGTGGTGGGTGCCAATCCTCCAATGCTCGGTCAATAGTCATGGCATCTGCCCCACCCTCCTCCTCACTCCACAATCCACCCCATCTCTCCTTCAGCGATCCGAGAATGTCCTGTACTCCATGCACCAGTACTCCTTCGGAATCCAGCACCCCTTCCCACTGCTGCTGTACCCGTCTCGCCCTAAGAGCCCTTGTAAGAAACTTGGAAGGCCTCTCCCCTTCCTCCAAATCCTGCCAGCGGAGATGTGCCGCCAAACCCTATACCCTCACTTCCTCTTCTTCCTGCAGCACCTGTTGTAGCTCCCTGACCTCCATTTTCGTCCTCATTAACCTCCAATCCTCTTCTCCCTCCAACATTTTTAACTTCGCCCACTCCTCCAGTAGCTTAGTCAATCTAGTTGAAGCCCAACGCACTCTATGTCTCCTCTGCTTCCCAGCCTCCTTGCCAGCCTCGCCCCAATAAATCTTGGCCATCTCCTTCAACCTCATCCATGGAACTCCCATGGTGACACCCTCCTGCCGCCAATTCTCCACCCTCCGCTGAATGTCCGTAGCCCACCCATCCCACCAGGTCTTGTCATCTAACAAAGAGGAATTGAGGCGCCAATGTCCAGGCCCATCCCCACTTCCCCCAAAGCGCCCCTGTCCCAAAAGCCCCCAGTGGTCCGACCATGGACACCATTCCACCTCCAATGACTTCCAGACATCTAGGCCCCAGCAGCTGGCTGTCAGTATCCAGTCGATTCTTGTCCCCAGACCCCCTGCCCAATGTGTATAAACCCTCCTATTCCCCCAGCACTCCCTCCCAGTGTCTACCAGTGCACTTAGCCTCTCGACCTCCTCCCAAGCAGCTAGTCCTCCACTCCTGCTCTCAGCACCTCGTCCTCCATCCGTTCTATCCAATAGTGTGTCCCGAACCATATTGAAGTCACCCCCAAGCACATCCACCCCAGCCTCTACAAAGTTCCCGCTCTCCAGTAAACCTGTCATCCAATCTATCCGCTCACCCCGTACCACAGGGCAGTAGTAGGAGCCAACAGTAACTGGCTCCCAACCTGCACGAATCCACTCTCCCCAGACTAGTCTCTCCCCCCAGTATCTCACGTCCTGTATCTCCCCTCTACCTCTCTGAACCAAAATTCCAACCTTGCCCCTCCAAATCGCAGCACCTCCCCATTCCCTTGTCCACTCCTTTCTATCAAAATCATCCTCACACCTAACATCCTGCAGTAGGAAGAGATCGGCCTCCAATCCCTTCAACCAAGAAAAAATGTTTCTACGTCGAGAAGCCCCCCATAGCCCATTCACATTTAAAGAAAAAATGTTGGTTGTACTGTTCATGATGATATATGTCAATTTGTCAGTCGATCTCTACTGCTCCATGCTCATCTCCTCCTGTGCCGCGTCCAGATTGTGTTCTGCAGCCACCTCCTCCTCTTCCCTCCTCTGAGCCTCCAATCCAGCCAGCAGTTCATTCATCTCATCATCGGCCTTCTCCTTGAACTCCTCCTGATATTCGATGCACGCTTCCTGCCAGAGCCGCAGTCCATGGCGCTCGTTCCAGCAGTATTCAGCCCTCTCCCCCGCAACAACTGCCATCTCTGCCTCCCTCTCCTTATCTACCTCATACCCTTCCTCTGCTAGGTACACTGCAAGTATTTCTGCTGTCAATGCCTTCGTCACTCCATCCCCCTGCAGTATTCCAGCCCAGTGCTCATTGCTCATCACCCGCAAGTCCACCTCCCCCAACTCTTCTGCCACCAGGTCATTCATCATCCACTGCATCCAAATCAAGTTTCCCACCTCCTTCCCCCCCAGAGTCGCTGGCCTCCCTCTGTCCAACATAGTGGTATCAGCCCCTACACTCGCAGACTCATCCCATACCTCTGGGACATCCACCAGTTCCTCCTCCCCAGTAGCCACCACCTGTCCACCATACACCACCTCCGGAACCCCGAATTGTACCCTCTGGGCCCCTCGCATCTGCACATCCTCTACCACCCTGTTTCGGGATGCCGGGCCATGCCTAATAAGGGGGGTAGGGATAGGGGAGCTCTCCCAATCCTCCTCCCAAACCTCCAGCATGCCATCTGCATATAGATCCTTACTAGTCTTCTCCCCATCCTCTCCTTCTGCCTTCTTGTCCTTCCCCTCTCCCTCGCCAGCCCAGATACTCGCTCCAGCACCCCCGGCGCCCTTCCCCTCACTCGCATTCCCCAGCGGCCTGTTGTCCAGCTTGGCCAGCAACTCTTTCTGCCTCCTATGCCCCTGATCCCTTTCCCACTGCTTCCTGTTCACTCAAATCTGCTTTCCATCCACCACCTCCAAGTGTGTTGCCTCCACGAAGGCTGCCCAAGCCTTCGCCCGCTTCTCCACAGCTCCCTCCAGCTCTTCCAGTGCTTCCAAAAAATCCTCCTCCTCCTCCTCACTTCCCTTCACCCTCGTCACCTTACACAAAATCACTCCCCAGACCATCGCCGAAGGCCAGTCCCTTGCCTTACCAGTAGCTTCCTTCCCAGCCAGCCTAATCCTCATATCCACGTCCCCAGTCCTGAGCGTCGTCCCTTCCCAGACCCGAAATCCGACATCTACCACCTCTCCATATTCTGCCATGAAGTCCTCAACCCTCTTTCTCGTCTCCATCGCCGTCACCGTCAGTACTCCTTTTACCAACAGTTGGACCACCCTCGGGTCCCACTTCAGACAGTGCGCCATCGGAACACACACCTCTCCAACCACCAATCCAACCTTCAACGCCTCCTCCAAAGGGGCCGCCTCCTCAAAACCAACCTCCACTCCCTCTAGGCCCTTCAAAAACTTCACGGATGCAGCCCCTGCCACCTGCTTAGCGATGAGCCCCAGCACCATTTTCGCTGTCACTGCTAGGCCCCGGAAGCACAGTGTGACCGCGAATGCCGAGATCGATTTTTTGAGCAACGGGGCCACCGCCAGACCCGTTACACTATCAGCCAAGTCCCCTTGTCATCTAAGCCTCAACCACTCAGCCTCGCCATCAGCCGTCACATCTGGATTTTTTTCCGGATCGACAGTCCCCTCGCCATCAGCAGTCACACTCCCCCCAGCCGCTACTCCCCCAGCTCTATCCACCTCTCTTCCAAGGGCTGCTCCCCCCTGCACCGGCACCGTCTCCTTCCCGGTCTCCCTGCCCTTCCTCAGCCAGCCCTCCAGTCCTGATGCCTGTTGTCTCCCCTTCACCGTCTCTGCAAAGCTCGCCCTCCCAGATCCAAAGCCTCCACCACCTCCTCCACCCCTTCCACGTCCACCGGCCAGCAGCCCCCTCATGCCCCCCCCCAGGCCTGGACCCCGCCCCACCTGCTGCCAGTCGAAAGTGCTTGGGCCACCCTGCCCAGTATGCACCTCAGGTCACTTGTCGGTCGCCATGTTGTTAGTCTCTTTTCACCAAAAACGATATTGTAAGTGCTCTCCAAAGGTTGTGTAACCCGAATGGTACTGGAAAGAGATGGCAAAGTTATCACCTCTCAGCCTATCTGACTCCTCCACTCTGCTCATATCCAGGTCCTGACCATCTTCAACAGCCTCTTAACCACCCATACTAAGAAATTCAAGTGATATCCCAGATACCACAACTTAGGGAGCCAGTATACATTCAGCACTATCACTCTCTCAGCTAGGGAGATATTGACCACTCTACTCCAGAAGAATATTCCCCAACTCTACTAACTGCTACTCCCACTATTCTCAAGGCAGTAGGGACCCATATATATACTGAGAAGTAGATTCCCAGATAACAGACTGTTTCTCCCATCAGAACAATGGTTCCAATCACATCTCTTCCTACTATTCCTCTTTCTAACACCAGTGTCTCACACTTGTACCAATTCAGCTTAGCATCAGGGCACCCCTCATACCATTCCACAGCCTCCTTCAGTACAGCCATATCTTCTACAGAGTCCAGCCTAGTGCTCCCAACAAATCAAATCAAAGGTCCAATTCAATTTAATTGAAATTGAATTGAAGGCTAATTAAATTTGAGGTCCAATTTGAATCCTATTTTTTGAAATATATTAACCTGATGAATATGCATCTAAATTCAATAATCTTTAGCTTATTAGATTCCTCTTATATAGGGGAATCTAATAAGCTAAAGATCATGAATTTGGACATATATTTGTCAAGTTATTATATTTCAAAAAATAGGGTTTGAATTGGACCCTCAATTTGATTTGATTCAAACTTTGAAAAATCTCCAATTTGATTTAATTCAAATGACCCTCAATTTGATTTGATTCAAATTGATTTGATTTATTTAGTAGCACTAGTCCAGCCCAATTACCATATCATCAGCAAAGGCTTCTATCTTCCAATTCACTCTAAGAATTTTTAACCCCCCACTTTATATCTAATCCTGTCCAACAGAGGCTCCAGAGAGGGAACATAGAGGATTGGTGACAGTAGATCCCCTTGCAGCACTCTTCTGACCAGGGGAAATGAAACCCCCCTGTATCTATTCACCAATATTACAGCCCAACTTCTCACTAATAGCTTTATCAATGATCATTAGAACACTGGGAGAACTCTCATCTACTTCAATATCCTTGCTAGCTAAACTCACTGGACCCTATCATATACCTTCTTCTGGTCCAGAAAAACTAGCTAACTATCCACCCCCGCAGTCCATGCTTCTTCAAAAACTCTATATATCTAAGCTGTCTCATCTCTTATTAAGTATCTCCCAATGAACCCCCTCTGTTCACCCCCCAGCACCTGCTGTATCACTCCTTATAGCCTATCCACCAATATCTTCATAACTAGCTTATGATCTATATCCAAAAGTATGATCAGCCTCCAGTTCTTCCCTTCTCCCATCTTCTCTTGTTCTTGTACAGCAGAGCTACTAGTTCTAGTTACTGTCCCTCAATCTACTCATCTGATCCAATAACCTTATTTCACATCCTCACCATCTCCTCCAAAGCTAACTCCATACCAGCCATCTTCTTTCAGAAATCTGAAGATAGCCCATTCTCTCCAGAGGCTGTTCTGAGACTTGTTGTTACCAAAACCCTATATATCTCCCCCCCTTGAATAGAAACCCCAAGGTCATCAAGGCCCTCTGTTGGGTCTGGGTGCCAATCCTCTAGATACCATTCAATGTCTAGAGCATCTTCTCTACCTTTCTCCTCACTCCATACCTGTCTCCACCTCAAGCTCAACTGGTCCAAGATCTCTGGGATTTTAACCACCATCTCTCTAATCTCATCTAATATTCCCTCCTATCATTGCCTCATCCCTCTTGTCTGAAGAAGCCATGATAGGAAATTTGTCAGTTGCTCCTCCTCTTCTATACTCTGTCATCTTAATCAGACCACTATATCCTTTATCTGCAGATCTTCCTCCTGTCTCAGCATCACCTTCAGCTCCTCTTTCTTAAGCTGGACCTGCTGACCCACCAATTCTCCTTCTCCCCATTGCTCAGCAAATCAGCCCAGGTCTTCAACAACTTATCCAATCTCGAAATGCCCACAGTAGTTAATTCCTTCCATCCTTACCCCACACCTTCCCCACCTCCTCTCAGAACCTTTGAGCATCTGATTTTAAATACTACTACCAGTCTCTGATCTCCAACCCCTTTGCCCTCCAACTAAGAATCTGAGAACTCATGTCCACCACCCACACATTCTACAATGAGGGCTCTCCCAGCAATGAGGCATTAAGATGCCAATGTCCAGAACCCTCCCCACTTTCTCCAAATCTCCCACAATCAAGCAGATCCCAATGGTCAGACTACAGATACCAAATTGTCTCCAGAGAACTCCAAACATCCTCTCTCCAGCACTCTACAGTTAAGATTCAGTTGATCCTCAAGTCCAACCCTATCACCCAGTAAGTATAGACCCTGTAGTCCCTCTACCCAAGTTGCCCTGTATCCACCAAAGAGCTCAATCTTTCAATCTCCTCCCAATCATCCACCCCCCCACTCCTACCAGTCATCCCTCTCTCTCCATCAGTTCTGTCCAACAGCCCATCCTGAATTATGTTGAAGTCCCCACCCAAACAGCCAATCCCCACCTCTATCAGTACTCTTGTATCTCTAAGTTCTCTTATCCACTCTACTTGCTCTCTCCTTTCTGCTGGGCAATAATAAGACCCAATAGTTAAGGGGCTCTAGCCTGGCCTCCACCATATCCCCCACATTACTCTTCCCTCCTAATGTCCAATATCTCTAATATCTCCTCTGCTCTTCCTAACCAAAATGCCTACCTGGCTCTACCAAACAGCTGTTTTATCCCATTTCTTTATCCAGTCTAGTATGTCCAAGTCTACATCATATCTAACATTCTACAGTAGAAACAGATCTATATTCAGCTCCTTTAACTAGCAGAAAATGTTCTGACATGTTGCTGCACCCTATACCCCATTGACATTCAAAGATAGAATTCTAGTTATACTATTCATATTGAATAATTATTATGAAGAAAGTTACCTACTTTACAATTCTATACTCACTGCATCACCAGTGATATCCAGATTCCACTCTGTCTTAAACTCTTCAGCCTCCCCCAGTTGAACATCCAGAGCTGCCAAGATCTCCTAACAGTCCTCACTATCCACAGCTTCCATGTTAGACCAGTACTCCTCACACACTATCTGTCACTTTGCCAACCCCTTCCTAGGGCCCCACAGATAAGTTACACAGTCATTTGCAATTTTCAAAAGTACTGCCTCTCTGTTGCCATCTATCTCATACTCCTCTGTCTTCAATAACCCTACTATCAGCTCATCTTGTATCTTTTGTACTATCTCTTCTCCTTACAGAACCTCTCCTCAGTATCTCTCACTAATCACCCAGAAGTCCACTTTGCCTAACTCATCTGCTGCAATATTCATCAATGTCTTCTACAACTATCACTCCTCACCTATAACCTCATCCACTCTCTGGACCACCTTCTGCCCCCCAGCCCCTTGACTGCCACCAGCATTGACCCTTACTGACTCATTCTAGTTCTCCTCTAGTATATCCTACAGCTCATTATTTCCCACTCCCTCTATAGGCAAATCATACTGAACTTATTCTCAACTACTGTACCTTGCTCTAGGCCTCTCCCTTCTGTCAGAGTCTTCTTTACCACTATCTCCTTCTTTCTGCCCAAATACTGGTCCTTGATCTGACTCTATCAGCAGCTTTTCTTCCCTCTAGCTGCTCTCTCCACTTTGTCAGTAAATCCTTCTGATACTGCCTCTCTTATACTCTCTTCCAGGCAGTCTGATCCAGCTATACTTATTTGCCATTTACCATCTCTACCACTGTCTTGGTCTCAAACTCCTTCCAGACTAATCCTCTCTTCTCAACAGTTTCAGCCAGGTCCTCCAATACCTCCAGCAAGTTCTCTTTCTCCTCCAGCATTTCCTTGACCCTTGATATCTTATACTTCACTAATCCCTACTTAAGTACTGCTAGAAATCCCTTCCCTTTCCAGTATTATCCTTACCTACTAGCCTCACCCTGACATCCATATCTCTAGTCCTGAACTCCATACTCTCTCAGACCCAGAAACCAACATCTACTATATCTCTATACTTCTTGATGACATCAACAATCAGCCCTTTGGCCTCCTCTTTCTTTACTATAGATATATTCACCACCACTAGCTGTATGACCTGAGGGTTCCAGTATAAGTACTGAGTCATAGAGATTGTCACCCCTTCTACTACTACACCTTTCTTCAATACTCCCAATATTAACTCCTTCTCTTTGAACCCTATCTCAACTCTCTCCAGACCCTTTAAGAACTTCACCAAGACAGCTTCTTTCACCTTCTGGGCCAGTAACCCCAGAACTATTCTCACTATAACTGCTAGGCCCCAGGAGCATAATGTGATGACAAATTCAGATTCTAATTTCTTGAGTAATGGTGCTATCATCAGGTTCATTATACTATCAGCCAGGTCCCCAGGCCTTGTACTCTGCTCCTGTTCAGCCCTACCATCAGCTGTCATATCTGGTTTTTTTTTCCAGATCAGCAGTCCTCTCTCTATCAGCAGTCTCACTCTCCCCAGCTGCAACTCTCTCAGCCCTGCTACTATTACTCCCAGGGGCCTCTCTACCAGACTCTACTCTCACTCCTTCTATGTCCTCCAGTCAGCAAGCCTAACAGACTTCCTCTAAGCCATAACTTCTTTCTACATATTGCCAGTCAAATGTACTGAGGTCACCCTGCTCAGCATACTCCTCTAATCTCTTATTTGTTACTATGATATTAATGCCTTTGCTCTAAAAACTGTGTCAAAAGTATTATCAGAAGTTTGTGTAATATGAATTATAGTGGAGAGAGGTGCTGGACCAACTGTCTCTTCTCTACTACTCTAGTCTGATCTTTCAATACCTCTAACAAGTCCTTCTCCTCCTCTGACATCTTCTTCACCCTCAAGACCTTATACTTCACTGGCTCCTACTTAAGTAATGCCAGCTAATCTCTTCCTTTCCCAGTATTTTTCTTGTCCACCAGTCTAACCCTAATATCTATATCTCCAGTCCTAAACTCTGTACCTTCTCAGGCCCAGAATTCAATATCTACTACATCTCTATACTCCTTGATAATATTAACAATCAGCCCTCTGACCTCCTCCTTCTTCACTATGGGTATATTTTCCACTACTAGCTATATTACTCAGGATTCTCAGCATAAGCACCAAGCCATAGAAATCACTACCCCTCCCACTATCACTCCTTTCTCCAATACTCCTAACATCAACTCTCACTCCTTAAAGCCTATCTCTACTTCTTCTAGTCTCTTTAAGAACTTCACTGAGAATACTTCTTTAACCTCCTATACTAGAAGCACCAGAACTATTTTTGGCATAACTATTAAGCCACAAAAGCACAATATGATAGTTAATTCAGACACCAATTTCTTAAGTAACAGTACTACCACCAGACCTATTATACTATCAGCCAGATCTCCAGACCTCATGCCCCCCCTCTGCCCAACCCCACCATCAGCTATTATATCTGAATTTTTTTCTAGATTAGTAGTCCCCCCTCTATCAGCAGTCCTCCTCTCTCCCCAGCTATTACTCCTCCAGTCCCACCACTACCACCACCTGGGGCCACCCCTCTAGGCTCAGCTGCTTCCTCTTTCTCCTTATCTCCCTGTAGTCAACCCTCTAGACTCATCAATGGATGCCTAGCTTTGACCTTATCAGCAAAGCTCACCTTCCCTATCTCTTGCCTACTAGTACTGCTGTTTTCCCCTTGATATCTACCTGAAAGAGAGCCCAACAGACTTCCCTCCAAGCCATAACTCTGCCCAACATACTACCAGTCAAATGCACTAGAGCCACCCTGCCTAGTACATATCTCAGAATGATCATTATTTTCTATATTACTATCATCTTTTCTCCAAAAGTTGTACTGAAAGTATTATTAGAAGTTTGTGTAACATAAGTAGTACTGGAGAAAGGATTTATTCTTTTTGTAAATAAGTATACAGATTACATATTATGAGAGAAACTTTTTTAAATTTATATTTTATTTATAAATATATATATAGTTGGACTAAATAGCCAAGTATATAGACTAAAAATACAGTTATATGAACTTGATATTACTTGTAATTGTGATCAGTTTTCATTTAAGGAGTGTGCAGTAGCATTAAAAGTATATATTTAATAGTGAATTATGTATAATATAAGTGTCTATAAATTATTATTGAAACCAAATATTAATTGACATAAGTTGAGATTTATATAGTTTTGTATACTGTGGTAATTATTGTTCATAGTATTCATAGTATAGTAGTATTTATAGTATTGTTTGTAGATTTATTACAGATATATTTTATATAGTAAATATATCTTATCTTTTCATATTCAAGTTAAATCTCATTTACTTACTCTTTGTAGATAGCAGATCTGGTTGAAACCTACTGTAGATGTGCAGGATGATGAACAACCTCACAGCTGAAGAGTTGAGAGAAGTGGACCTGAGAGTGATGAGTGAGGAGTATTGGGCACAGCTCCTGCATGGTAATGGGGTAGTGGAGGTACTGAAGGTGGAGGTGCTTGCAATTCTTCTGGAGAAGAAGAGATATGAGGTTGATAAGGAGAGGGAGGCTGCATATGCAAAAACATCTCTCTCCGGTACCTCTCGGGTTACACAACATTTGGGAAGCAACTACAACATCGTTTTGGAGAAAAAGTGACCAGCAACATGGCGACCAACAAGCAATCTGAGGTGCGTACTGGGCAGGGCGGCCCAAGCACATTCGACTGGCAGCAAGTAGGGAGGGGCCCTGGCCTGGGGGGAGGGATGAGGGGGCTGCTGGCAGGTGGGTGTGGAAGGGGAGGAGGTGGTAGTGGTGGACAAGGATCTGGGAGGGTGAGTTTCGCTGAGACGGTGAAGGGGAGGAGGCAGGCATCGGGGCTGGAGGGTTGGTTGAAGAAAGGCAAGGAGACGGAGAAGGCATCTGTACTTGGGGGAGCGGCCCTTGGTGGAGGGGGTGGTGGGGCTGGAGGTGTAGTAGCTGGGGGGGGTGTGACGGCTGATGGCAATGGGACTGCTGATCTGGAAAAAAATCCAGATGTGACTGTGGATGGTGCAGCTGAGAGGAGGGGGCTCAGGAGACAAGGAGATTTGGCAGATGGTGTGATGGGCCTAGCAGTGGCACCATTACTCAAGAAATCAATTTCGGTGTTCATGGTGACACTGTGCTTCCGGGGCCTCGCGGTGACAGCGAAAATAGTCTTGGGGCTGATTGCTAAGCAGGTGGCTGGAGTGGCATCAGTTAAGTTTTTGAAGGGCCTGGAAGGAGTGGAGGTGGGATTTGAGGAGGCTGAGCCATTGGAGGAAGCATTGAAGGTTGGACTGGTAGTTGGGGAGGTGTGTGTACCGATGGCTCGATGCCTGAAATGGGACCCCAGAGTGGTCC
>RBNI01004900.1:0-13291 GCA_003990745.1 Jimgerdemannia flammicorona | reverse complement strand
TTTTAAGTAATTTAATAAATACATTTCGACCACCCCTACGTTTTCGATACACTATGTATCTCGTGTTTTGTTTGGAACAAACGTCGAGGCCGCACTTCTCCTCACTTTTCGACGTCGGCGAATTAGATTGCGAGCCGCATAGATGGCGCACAGATCAAAAAGGTTAAAAAAATGCCAAGCGAAAAGTTTTTTTTGGGACGTTTGTTTTTTCGATGCAGCCTTTGTTTGTTTGTTTGTTTGTTTGATATGATGGCATTGACTTGGGCATGCTTCTGACAGAGCGAGCTTTCCTTCTACCTACATTACCACCCCGCATTAATTTCCGCCCCTTGGAACCACTGCGCGTCAACATTTTCACCAGAAGCATAAGCATTTATTGTTGAAGTAACGATTGTTTCACTAGAAATTGTGTTCGGTTTCGAGGCCTGTAATCTTGTATACGAGAGGTACATGGGTACTATGCACTAAGCGTGATCGCATGCTACAGAATATACTTGATTGAGCTCGTTATTGAAATATTGGTACATCTATTTTGGTATTGCATTTCTGTACGATTCAACATGTGTTGTCCAGCTAGAAAAACTACTTATCCCAAACAAACCACAGCAGCCTTTTCTCATCTGAATACCTTGAATGCCCATCATATTTGCATTCCTGAACTAATCCCCCCTCCATTTCAACCTCGAGAACGAGCCAACTTTCACGAAACAACCCTGTAATGCTTGTGCCAGGAAAACGCGCAGAAAATCGACCGACATCACTTTGCCAGATACGTTAAGAGTGTACAGGTAGCGGCTAGTTGAACTGCGTGATGCCGTCGCCCACAATTCCAGTACCTCCTTCAATATATAAATATTTGAGGTTGGGACACAAGGTGAGCAAGCACAGCAATCTGTTGTATGAGCACCGAAGATTGCTAACGCTCAGACTTTCCAGCTGCCCTCCACACCGTCGAACAAAGGCACAGAGAGTGTCGTGTAGTTCGTAAGAGCTACCGGTAGAAGGGTGGCCATTGATGGAGACGAACTTGAGAAGCGGGCAGAATTGGGTAATCTGGGCAACGGCGCGCGGGAGGATGTTGTCGTGACCTTTTTCAATGTCTATGAAGATGGATTCAAATCAGGGTTTAGATAGTCATTGAACGTGACGCTAGCTCTTTTTATCTCCCAAAGCTTTTATAAAATTTTTGCTAAAGTTTGTAGATGTCGTTATTTCAAAGCATTTGAGCATCGAATTGTTCTCCAATAGTTCGGCCATGAAATCCATGCAATTCTCAGGTAGATCTTCCTCTGATACTGCGGGGCTAAAATCATACAGCTTGAGTGTGGTCATCACCTTACACGCAGGATGAACTCTGCGAAGGAATTGCTGGACAAATGCAAGGTGGCGTAGTCGTTCTTCGGTAAAGGCTCTTCGAGGCCCGTCATGTTGGAAAGGGCAGTGGCCAGGGTGTCCGTGTAGATCTCAGACTCAGACTTACTGAGGTAGATGATGGAAATCGTAACGCGTTTCCAGAAGCGCGCCAGGTCTGGGTCATACAACCTTGCTTCGGTTAGGAGGCTGGAGAGTCGACGTAACTTGCTCAAGCTCGGCCTCGTTCCAACAAGCTCGAGGACGGCAACGAAATCGAGAACTGCAGCAAAGGAAGGATGCAGGCATTCCACGAGTGACAAGTGAGAGAGATTGCGAGAAGGTCAAGAGGTCGAAGGTGTTTTGCAACTCGCATCTTGCTTAGCGAATTTTTTTTTTTTTATCAATTTGCAAGGCGACGTCATTACCAAAATGACGTCATCAAAAACAGGCGACTTTATCCTCTCATCGAGCCTGCGAGACCAAACAAAGATTCGCAGTGTGGTGGGTTGATGATATTCAATCTTTTGGCAATATGTAATTCAAACCAGATTTGACCTTGAGTTTGTGATCGCAGCTAGCAGACACACCAATGACACCGATACGGCGTACCAGATAATCTTGAATATGACTCGTGGAAGATTAAAGTAGGAATAGCTATAGGGGTGGCGAAAGGCGACAACCCACCCTGCTTACTATCGTTGGTACCGTTCCGATCACTTTCCCTTCCATTACCCAAACAAACAGGATGCTGCCCTGGTGGTGGAAGGCGACAACCCGCACGCAATTCAGCGGAGATCACATCGGGCAGATCCATTGCGTTTTTGCGATGGTAAGGGTAGGCTAAAGCTTATTCTACATTGCAGAGTATTATCACGTCTATAACAGTCAAAAAGATTGGACACACAATACACCTGTCTAAACTTAATCTTGCTCCGACCCCCCATCGCCCCCCCCATCACGTCCCTTTCCGCTCCCATTCTTAACTTTCTTGAGCCTCTCATCCCTTTTATATAGTCCTCCTGCAAGTCTGTCGAAACTGGCCCTCCTGTCGGCATCCCACGCCTTCTTGATCCTTTTGAAATCGCGTTCCGTTAGCCTAATCTTAAGATGCAAATGCTCCACATTCCGCGCATTTCCATGATTAAGTGTCATTCGCGAGTAGGGCACTCGAGGCGGTTCCTGCCCTTGCGCGGTGAGAAGCGCGAACTCGTTGAGAAGGAGCAGACACCCTGAGTGGTAGATATGGAAGATCTCGTCGTCCGTACACTCTGAGAGTCGTTCTACGTGCCGCGATGGAGTCACAATGTACATGGGGCGCGCATTGGCGTCGAGCCAGAGCCGAATGAGGGAGGAGGAGACGGGGCCAGCCCCAGTTGGGAGGGAAAGGGCTGATGCACGTGCGACCTCGGATTTCGAATCGCACGAGATACAGTTTAACGTGGGGACCGGAAAGCGAGTGCGGTGAGAGGTCAGAACTTCAAGATAGAATGGCGGGGCTTGTTGGGGAGGATAAGAGGAATTCTCGGTGGCTACAGTGACAGGGGAGTTTGGGTTCGAAGGAATAATGACGAATTTGTAGTGGACGAGGCGAAGCGTGTGTTCGAGGTGATGAAGAACAGCGCGGAAGAAGCGGATAGCGCGGTCGAAGGGCTCGCGGTGTGGGTTTGTGGAAGGGTCGTAGTCGGGACCGCCGAGGAAGTCGAGCAGGGTGTGGACTGGGGGTTGGGTGACAGGGAGGAAAGGGGTAAAGATGTAGGTGGTTGGGGCCTGGTGTTGGTGAACCAAGAGGTGAAGAGTAGAGGTTTGAGGGGGGACGACGGAAAAGTTATAAAGGGGGGTATCGGACATGGTTGCAAGAGGAGGCAAAGAGGAGGCAAAGAAGGAGGCACAGCAACGGAAAGGGCACAGCAATGGAGGCTTTGCAGTCACAGATCAATTACGTCACCAGCTAGATGCAAAGGTACGTCACCAGCTTCGAAGGTACGTCACCAGCTTCGAAGGTACGTCACCAACTCCGCATGTACGTCATCAGCTTCGTAGGTATAGATGTCACCATACGACGTCACTAGCCCTGCCTCGCCCACTGCTCCCAAGCCCCGTTCTGACAAACTTGACCCCGCTCCACACCACACCACCCTCGAACGCGTACCATGAACATAGACAAGATCTCACAGCAGCTGCTGTCAAAGCTGCCCATTTACCGTCTCAAAGGTACCTGACCCTACAATCCGTCAATCCCCCCCCCCCCCCCCCCCCCCCCCCCCCCCCCCCACTTCCACCCGTTCCCTAACCATTTCCCACTATCGACTGTCCACCCAGATCTCATCAAAGCGATCCGCGCGTGCAAGACAGCGGCGGACGAGCGCGCGGTGATCCAGAAAGAGTCGGCGGCCATCCGCACCTCGTTCAGGGAGGAGAACAACGAGGCCCGTCACGCTAATGTCGCCAAGTTACTCTACATCCACATGCTTGGCTATCCTGCCCACTTTGGACAGATGGAGTGTCTCAAGCTCGTGGCAAGCCCCAGATTCGCGGACAAGAGGCTAGGGTATCTGGGGATTATGCTGCTACTCGACGAAAATCAGGAGGTGCTGACTCTGGTGACAAACAGCTTGAAGAAGTATGTGTCCATTTTTTTGAGGGATCCGGGGAATTGAGGTATGCTGGACGAGGGGCGAAAGAATTGCTTTTCTAGGGTAGATCGGAATGTGGCCCACGTAGTGGGATTCCTCAATGCTAAGCATTCTTGATTCTCACCCTATTCTGGTCCGTCTTACCTCAACATCGCAAAACTCCATTCCCAGTGACATGAACCATTCCAACATGTACATCGTCGGCCTGGCCCTCTGCACTCTCGGCAATATCTCGTCGCCAGAGATGGCCCGTGACCTGTGCGCAGAGGTCGAGAAGCTGCTGGGAAGCTCGAACACGTACATTAGGAAGAAGGTGGGTGTCTCGAGAGGTGCGCGATTTAAAGGTGTGGGATGGAATATAGTTTGCGCGCGTGAAGTTGTGTGAATCAAGTATACTGGAACGAATTGATATGTGTTTCGCTTTCTTTATAGGACGTTTTCACGCTTTCATCATCAATATACGTCTTAACATGAATACTCCTCTTTCCGCTCTACCCTAGGCTGCCCTCTGCGCTGTCCGCATCATCCGCCGTGTTCCCGATCTCCAAGAGAACTTCATCTCCAAGGCCAAGTCTCTCATCAACGATCGCAACCACGGCGTCCTCATTACGGGTATCACGCTTATCACAGAGATGTGCCTCCAGAACGCTGATACCCTTGTTCTCTTCCGCAAGGCCGTCCCCGTCCTCGTCCGACACCTCAAGAACCTCGTCACCGCAGGGTTCTCGCCCGAGCACGATGTCACAGGCGTGACTGACCCATTCCTTCAGGTGAAGATCCTCAGGTTGCTCAGGTTCCTCGGGCATGATGATGCTGAGGCGACAGAGGCCATGAATGATGTGCTCGCACAGGTGGCGACGAATACCGAGAGCAGTAAGAATGTCGGAAATTCGATTTTGTATGAAACCGTGTTGACGATTATGGATATCCCAAGCGAAAGTGGATTGAGGGTGTTGGCGATTAATATTCTGGGCAAGTTTTTAAGCAACAGGGACAACAATATTCGGTGAGTAGTTTTTTATATTTTTTATCTTTTTTTATTTTTGCGGTGTGGGAGGAAGGGAAGTGTTGGGCAGCGTGAGTTCCACGTAGCACGGGGGGACTCGGGCAGGGTAGGTGTGCATGGGGAAACGTGATATGCGAAGGGCCGGAATTTTGGCAATGCCGAAAGACACGTACGGTATCCTTTGATGGGGGATTTCTTGTGCAAGGCCCACATCAACGTTACTTCGCACGAAAAACTCAGCACGCATACTCGACCCTTTATCGGCATCCTCCTTTACATTTCGAACCTCGTCATAGCTACGTGGCCCTGGAGACACTGAACAAGACGGTGACGATCGATACGCAGGCTGTTCAACGGCACCGCAACATCATCTTGGACTGCTTGCGGGACGGGGATATTTCGATTCGTCGGCGTGCGCTGGAACTCAGCTTCGCGCTTATCAACGAGCAGAACGTGCGCGTGCTCACGAGGGAGCTACTCGCGTTCCTCGAGATTGCCGACGCCGAGTTCAAGCAGGGGATGACCACCAAGATTTGTTTGGCGGCTGACAGGTGGGTAGCGACGGGAGAGATGGGGAAGGGGTGGGTGGATAGTAGGGATGAAAAGGCGAGGTGTAGATGGCGATTTGGTGAGGTTTGTTGGCATTCTTTGATTGTCGGTCCACGTCAATCGATGTTAACTCACGCGCCCCCCCCCCCCCCCTCTCCAGGTTCGCACCCAACAAGCGCTGGCACATCGACACTGTCCTCCGGGTCCTCAAGCTCGCAGGCAACTACGTCCGCGAGGAGATTTTGGCGGGCTTCATCCGCCTCGTCGCCCAAACCTCTGAGCTTCATCAATACACGGTGCAAAAGCTCTACGCGGCGCTCAAGGCCGACATCTCTCAGGAATCGCTCGTTCTTGCCGGCGTGTGGGTGATTGGCGAGTACGGCGATGTGCTGATAAAGGGAGGCTCCTTCGAGGAAGAGGAATTGGTCAAAGAGGTGACCGAAGGCGACGTGCTCAGCCTTTTCGATTCTGTCCTCCAAGGCCCCTATGCCAACCAGGTCACGCGCGAATACGTAATCACCGCGCTTATGAAGCTCAGCTCCAGGTTCACGGACTACCAGGCTACCGCGCAGATCAAGGTCATGTTGCAGGGGCATGTCGCAAGCCACGAGGTCGAGATTCAGCAGAGGGCCGTGGAGTATACGAATCTATTCCAATATGATGGAATTAGGCCCGCCGTGTTGGAGAGGATGCCCGTACCGGAGGGGAGGGTGAGGGAGGTGGGCGGGGCGGGGGAAGGCGCGGACCAGGGTAGGTGCCGTGTTTGGGGGTTGATTTGCGGGTTGGTGGGTTTGGGTGAAATTGGAGGGATGTGGGGGGATGCGGTTTGCGTGGATCTGAGCATCGCAGGCGTGGGAGTTTTGGTGGTGGGTTGGTTGTTTTGCCTTTGCGTTGAGGGTAGGGTGTTTCTCGTATGCATTCTACTAATGGATTTATTGTGGTTTGCCGCTTTGGCTTGTAGCATCAGACCGGAGCCGTTCAGATATCTCGAAACAGGGACCGAGCGATCAAGATGTGTGTAATCTTTATCTTATGGCAACTTTTTTTTTATTTTCCGTTCATTTGTGACGGCAGGGCAAAATGTAACATTGACCTTTGACATCCCATGTTTATGGCCTCCTATGTCTCACAGCTCCTCATGGATCTCATGGGAGTTGGCACCGCCTCCGGCAACGTCCCCGCTCCATCCTCCCTTCCCGCTGTCAAACCGGCTTCAACATCCCACCAGAAGCAGGACAGCATGGACTTCCTCGTCGACATCTTCGGCGGCGGTGGTGGCGGCGCCGCCGCCGCCTCTGCCCCTGCCCCCACCACCACATCCCAATCCTCCTCCGGCGCCGGCCTCTTCGATCTTCTCGGCGGCAGTGAGCCATCCCCTACTCCCGCCGCGGGGCTCAACTCGCTCGCCTCCCTCTCCTCTGCGCTCCCGTCCACCCCACCACTGCAACAGCAGCAGAGACGCACGTCGCAACCGGTCAGCCAGGCGCAGCCGGTCAGCCAGGCGCAGCAGGGAAGTTACGAGGCGTACAACCGCAATGGGCTGCGCATTCGGCTGACGCCGTCGCGCGAAATAGCCAACCCGAATGTCACCAGCATCGCCGTGGCGTTCCACAATGATGGGTCCGCAGGAGCGGGAGCGGTGCTTGAGTTGTTGTTCCAGGCGGCTGTGCCCAAGACACAAAAGTTGCAGATGATGCCGGCTAGCAGTAATAGAGTCGAGGTCGGGGGAGTCGAGAGACAGGTGATGAGGGTTGCGAATCCAAATCAGGTGCGTTTTGGGGGTTTTTGGTGTTATCTTGGTCGGCGTTGTCGAGGCGGTATATTCTGATTGTTCGTATCGCATTCAAATAAGTCTTGGTACTCATTTTGTCATACCAAAAAAAACCCGTCACATTCTGCGTCGCCCTCTCAACAGACTCCGCTCAAGCTCCGCCTGCGCGTTTCGTACGTTCTGGCGAACACGGGAGCCAAGATCGACGACATTGCCGAATTCGGAGGGTTCCCCGAGGGGTCGTTTTAATCAGACGGAGTCTGTCAGATGATGGTAGTTGAAAAAATTGTGTTGTTCGGGGTCAAATGTATTATGGTCGTCATTGTCTGATTGTTTGCCATCTCAAAAATGAAATGAATTTGGCTTACAGGAATTGAGGTTTGTGCGTGTGGATAGATGGCGGATAGTAGGCAGTGATCGAATAGAACTATGGACGCCACTCTACGGCCGTGAGCGAAGGGTTCGTCGACATGGCAGGGATATTTTGCTGCAGATGTGAGCTATACAAATGGAGAGGGTTGTACCGGCTACGAGAACGACGCCACTGCGGACCTTCAGAATTTCTCCTATCACTGGGAAACGGCACAGGTACACCTGTGCAGATTCGATTTCCGCAGTTCATGTCATAGGCAAGGAAACCTACGATGCTACCCATAAGTTTTGCCTTGTTAATTAGATTGCCTACAATAAAGTATTTCGAGGAAAAACAGAGAGGGTTGTTCGTAGATAAACTTGATCTGGACGTGAACGCCGAGAACAAGGACGAGGAATGCATGAGTATCGAAATATAGCGGTCAGTGATATGTATCAATTTGAAGTCCAGCGACCAGAATGACTACCAACGCCCACCATTGCTAAACACGTCCAAACCATCATCGTATTACAGATTCACCAACCTCATAACGATTAGCCCTACTCGAGGACACATCTTGAAGCAATCAACTAGTGACAGTAGAAGTAAGTGAAAGTTATCAGGATTTGTGATGACAGTTATAAAATACATCACGCCATTGACAATTTCGATATTTATGCTTCCAAGGATCCGTTCTCGTTGTATTCAAATATTTATTTCAGAATGAACTGCTCGTATCGGTAGTTGCGTCATCTCCGAGGAAATATGTACACTGTCGTCTCTCTGCTCGCCATTACGAGAGCCCTGTTGGAATCGCATATCAATTCCGTCGACGATACGGTCCTCGCACACGAGATCCAGTACCGTTTCATCCTCGGTTCTGGTCGGTGGAGAGGACCTGCCGGGGACAGGTTCATGCACTTGGCTACAACCTCGTCAACGCCGATAGGAGGAAGAAACGGAGACCGCAATCACGCACAGTTCTCTGGCTGGTGTTTGCCGTCAATTCCATAATTATTGCGACAGCGGCATACATGCATTGGTATGATAACGAAGCACCTAGTACTTTACTAATGATCGAAAGCATTTGCTATATTAATATTTTGATCTAATGACTCTTTGTGCTCTTTGTGAATTCTTGCAAATATACATATCGTCCTCTACTTGAGTGACTGAGACGCGCCGACATGTTTTCTCCTTTTGCTTGATATTAGGGTTTGATGTATATATGTGAAACGTTCAGAACCAGTATTTAGCAAATTGTGTCGCATACGTGCATATTTAACATTGACAGACTATCATCGAACCTCACCTTGGCACCATTTGCTAGGATCGAATTTTAATGAGATGCAAGTAACAACCCGTCCAAGCACACTTTCTCAGCGCCACAATTGATGTGGAGAGTTAGTTCCACCCACCCATACGTCGGTCCTGAGTGCACCCGAGTCTCAAACACAATTCTTACCGTCAATTATCATGGGCTATCTTTTATCAATGCACAGAGACAAATTCTGTGAAGAAGGGCGCTGGAGTTGTTTCCCAGACAGACCTATCTCTTGATATAGATTAGCAGTTGGAGGTAAGCTGGAACTGGATCGTGATCTTATCAATCAGAGCATAATATCATTAACGTGGTCCTTGCAACCCACAAACCCTGTCATCTCGGCCTAAGTATCATTGACTTCATTTGAGCCATATCCTATTTGCACAGCATTGCCCGTTTTACATCACGAACGACAGCTAAGAGAGAAACTCCAATCATGACACAACGCGACAAAAGCAAACGCCAAACTTCGATCTCGGCTAAATCACCAATCAGCATCTACTCAGACAGACCCAAGTAATCTTCCAACCTCCCTAAATTGCAATCTTCCTCTTCCCCATTCTTATCCTCCAACTCTTCTTCATTGCCTGTATGCTCCAACTTCCAGTGGCGCCACCAAGCATCCTTATAGTACACCTCGCAAGGACGTGCCATGCCGTTTTGGGCGATGTTTAATCTCAGGGGGTGCCTCCAGTATACAAGTTCCCCCACGCGAAGGTCCTTCTCGCACAGGTTGCACTTGGTGTAGATGGGCTCCCCGTTGGTCCTGATCAAAATGTGCCTGGCGATCTGACGCCCTCGCTCGACTTCCTCCGAATAGTTTGCGGTGTCGCTTAGCACGGCTTCCTTTAAACCAGGCAGAGTTGGTGAGTCTTTTGAATTGAAAGCGCCTTCGTCAAGCTTTTTTTTCTTGGAGTCACGCCGGCTGCTCGGCCTGATAGTTTCGCCGCTGGTGAAGATGCTGTCCTCGGTCGTGATGAAATTGGCATCGCCGTCGGTGGTTGTCAGATTGACGACACCGCTGTCGCTATTGTTATCGGTTTCAAGATCGAGCGCATCGCTGCTCAAGCCGCGGGCGGATGGCTTTGATCGGATTTCGCCGTCCTTGCGAAGCATGACGAGGGTTTAATGGACAGCGCTTACGCGATATTGGTACATGGGTGAGCTGAGAATGAAAGCGGAAAATAAAATAAAACCTCGAGTTTTGCATGGCCTTATTATAGAATATTAGGCCATGAAAATGGGGGTGATGGATGAAAATGCTTGATGGGATGCGGAGATCATTTTTATGCTATGGCCCTACATGCATTGCCATAATTTGTATTTGTACAAGTCCTACTGACTAGAGCACAGGTGCACCCCGCCAAGTCGAAAAATGGCTTGGATCACTTGCATAACATCATCCTCAAAGATATAAAAAAAAAAAACAGGGAGAAGACAGTCGTTCCAGATGCTTGAACGGGGAATCTTTTCGCATTAAGTCTCGTCACACTCAAGCTTTAGTTAAGTAGCGCAGTATGACAATATATAAAACATCAGAATCCCAATATTGCGCGGCTGTACGAGGATTTTGAGAATCCGAGAACACATGAAGGAGGAATGTTCGAATTACATGCAAATCTTCAAACTCCACGTTATCGAAGGAGACGCACTCAATCTGAACCTCATGCATACGCGACCAACGAGTTGGGCACAATTAGCTGAGGCCCTGATGTGAACAGCAAAAAAAAAAAAAAAAAAAAAAAAAAAAAAAAAAAAAAAAAAAAAAAATTGATAGATGAGCGGGTGCTCGGCCTCCCATTGCCCCAGCAGAAATTCCAAAGCGACAACATTCTAGTCCTCGGCAACGGTTTGAAAACCATGATGCTGTCGTCCGTCATCGTGGTGCCGTGTCTACGAATCAGCTCCTCTAAGGGAAGTGATTTTGTTTTCGTTTGACATCGTAAAGTGAGTGTTTTATAGAAATCGGAAATCGTAATCTACTAGTGTTAACAATCACAACCACCGCACTTCCTCATTAGGACGATCCAAACTATGTCGTAGCTCTAGTATACTGTATACTTGCGTATTTGGTTGACGCACGTGATGATGCCCTTAGACAAATGAGGGTATGTAAGTATTGAAAGGCAGCGAAAGGGATGGAAGGACAAGATCCATGGATAAGGTTATGAGTCCTCGGTCAGTGTATCAAATTTTCCCAACCAGAGATTTGCCTCATTTTTCGAAACCTATTGAGTAACCATAAGATTTCAAACATTGTTAGAGAAGCACTCTGCTTTAGGTGCCAAATTTAGATACCAGTATGTATGTAATGATAGGCCAACAGATCTGATGGCGTCCGGGATTCATTTAATACTGCTGATATCAAAGCCGTCGCTACCACGAATGATGCACATGATATAGGACTTGTATACGCTTGGTTGTTTGCCTACGTGCTCGTTTGCGCTTGGCTCGACGATCTCAAAGGCTTGCAGGATTCAGAAACAAAAAGGGGGTAAATATTGAATCTTGCTCTCTCGGGAATAGCGTGTTTCTACTGCGAGACTGATTCACGACAAAATGAAACCGCCTCGTTCAATATCGATAGGTGGTTTCCTTTATGATGTGACTGCACGGACTTTCCGACCAACCGCGAGTTTTCCCAATGTCCATAAAACCCACACCTACACCCGTCGCACATCTTTTCCCATCTTTTCCTTCTCACGTAAACACGAACAACAAACATGTCTACCCCCCACGAATATCCCCTTTTCGAACAGACAGCCGACAACCCCATCGTCAAGATTGGCACCAAACTTGCGCTTAAGCACGTTCCAACGGGCCGCTTCCTCCACACAGACTCGGGCCATTACACTTCCCCAGGAAGCGGACAGGTTCTGGTCTACGCCCACAGATGGACGCCGGAGCCCGACGATTTCTGGCAGGTGCTGCCCGCTAACGGCGACGTCCTCCCGCCCGGCGTGCCCGTCAAGTACGGCCAGACCATCCGCCTTCGCCACGTCAATACTAAGCGCCACCTCCACTCTCACCACGGGTTCCAGGTCGCCGTCAGCAAACAGCAGGAGGTAACGGCGTTCGGAAGCCCGTTCGATTCGGATACAAACGACCATTGGATTGTACATCGGTGGGGGACAGGTGCGTCCGGCGCGCATGACGGGGAGTGGAACTCCTTTGACATAATCGTGCTTACGCACAAGCCGTCGCAAGCCAGCCTTCACAGCCACGATATTAGCATTGCGAACGACGTCCAAGAGGTCACCGTTTTTGGCCAGGGAGGGGAAGAAAACGACAAGTGGGCCGTCCACTTCCAATAGGTTTGCTGATGCCAAGAGTTATCGTAGTCATGCATGTATCTGTTTGGTTTGCGACCATCATCTCCAGCTCCCCACAAATAAATAAATTACCCAAATGCCTGAAACACTATGAGGTTGACAACCCCTGCCAAACCGAAAACGCCAAATACTTGTTAAGACAAGTTGCAGGTGCTCGATGTCGCAGATACCGGCAGCCAAAGAGACCGATGTGAAAATTCATTCGGCAGATTTATCCTTGCGCACCGTGCTCGAACTTTTCAGGTGCACTTGGTTTACCGTTCCGCCCCCTCTCTTCTCAGCATGCAGCGGCGTCCATCCGTCGATGTTCTTGGCGTCCGCCCCGAACTCGGTCACGGACAGCCTCACAACTTCGGTGTACCCTCCTCCCTTCGCAGCCATATGCAGCGGCGTCCAGGGCCGAGAAGTGGGAAATATGACGAAATTTGGCTTAATTCCCAAGGCTGCAAGATAATTTTGGTATCCGCTCAAAAACGGACGAATATGCCCATTCTAACCCCCTTGGTGAGAGGAATCCAACAGGCCAAAGTTGCACAAAACCCGGCCAGGGGTTATGGAGTTATTGGGCAAAAAAAAAAAAAAAAAAAAAAAAAAAAAAAAAAAAAAGAAAAAAAAATGAAAACGTAGCTGCAAACGTTGAAGAACCAAAAAAAAAATAAAATTAAAAATAAAAATAAAAAGGGAAAGCTGCTGGTTGAGAATGGTCAAGCAAACAAAAAAAAAACAAAAATACATGTTCAAGAATTAGTCAAGCCGACCGGTAGTTATGGGTATTGTGATTCATTTCCAAGGCTGCTAACTAAAAAAAATGGGCGATATGCTCATACAAACCTCCTTGATGAGACGAATTAACTCCACGAAACCTGGACGGATTTAGTTGATCCCTCTCTCATCAAGAAGACATACCGCACATTTTGTATATAGCCATTTATTGAGTGGCAATCAAAAATGTCATGCAACCTTGGGAAGAA
>RBNI01004899.1:0-13292 GCA_003990745.1 Jimgerdemannia flammicorona | reverse complement strand
TTTTTTTTTTTTTTTTTTTTTAACAGACTCAATGTTCTGCAGAATTTTATTGGAAGGAAACCTAGACTATATAGGTCAAAACCATCTCCCACCACCTATCAAGCACTGCCCCCTCATTAACCTAGGCTAGTTATTGTCCAGCAGCTCAACTATACTAGATACAGCAGGGCCTATGTTGGCCCATACCTCATTTTGTACACCATGCTTTCTCTACCACCAGAGAGAACTCAGTCATATACCAATGACTGAAAGCACATGTCCGAGATCTCAACGTATATACAAGGCCACATCTGAGCCAAATAAAATAGCCCCTACCACCTTAAAGAGAATGACAGATAAAGAAAAACCCTCATCAAAGTATATCACAGTGAGTAGGGCCTGGTTCTCCTAGTTAAAGTGAGTAAAGAACTTATATATGAAGTAGAAGAAGACCCCCAATACCCCACTACTCAAGTCTATAGACCTCAATCACATTGCTATGTCAGCTTCCAGTTTTAGTTGAGTGTAGCTAAGATATCTGAAATGGATAGCCTCAGACCCCCCAACCCCCTCAATAACTGGGGCCTAACCTGCTGAATTGCCAAAAGAAGCTGAGAGTGATATCTACCACCTAACTACTCTATACTAATCAAAAGGCCCCACTGAAGTAGCACCCATCCTAGCCTTGATGACTGCCCCCAGCCTGGCATCCTACTGGTTCACTGTTATTGTCCTTCCTCCTATCTGTAATGACCATCTCCCCTCCCATCCCAACAATACCAAAAAGCAGTCACTTATACCAGAACTGCACTTGCCAAGAAGCTCACCAAAGCCAGAGGGCCCTACCACAGGTACTAAGGACCTGCAGGTAACCTATACTGAGCACTTGATGCCCAAGGTCAGCCAACTCCCTATGTAGCTCATAACATACCAAGACAGTACCTTATTGGTGATGGAAAAAGGAAGAAGATGCTGCACCAAAACAGATGTACTCTAGACACAGCTGAAGATACCAAAAACTGTAAAAAAGTAGAGAAGACACTGATCTGATACTGATAAAGAGGCAACTCATCACTATTGCCTTCCCCCCACTACTCTACAATAGGTACAGCAAACCAACCCAAAGTAGAGAAGATAATAATTGTGAAAAGTAGATTTAAAAGGTTGCCTACCAAACCATTGTGATCAGTAAGGTAGCAGAGAAAGAGGTGGGGAGTATCTAGCCTCTTACACCTACTGTGTAAGAGGTACCTACTCTTGGCCCTACAATTCACTTACCTGCTTTAGCTACTATACTCTTAAGTAGTGTAAGTACTTGGTAAAGTCCACCAGGTCTAACCCTTCTTTATCTACTGGTATTGTCAATACCTCCCAGCCAATCTGACTCTACCACCCTGCCCAGATTCACAACTTTGCCATCTTCATCAGTCTTTTGATCACCTATACCAGAAAGTCTAAGTAATATTCTATTTTTTTTTTTTTTTATAGTCACTTGGACTCTACCATTTATTACCAATCTATTCATAATTATACAGTATCTCCTCCCTCTACCCAATACTCATAGAGGAGCCCCCCCCTGTATTATTACAAATAAAGGCCACCTTCTCACTCACTACCCTTACTCTCTCTTTACTCTACCTATAGATCTTCTCTACTAAGCAGTGCCTTTAACTGCCCTGCAGCCTCCAACCAAGCCACCAGCCTATCAAGGTGTCTTCCATAAGGCCATGCCAATGCAACAACCAGTCTTCCAAGCCAAGTCTCCTTCTATCTTCAAAAACAAATAGCCAGTGGCTGGCCAACCCCACCCAAATTGCCAAAACCTAGTCTAAGGTAAGTCACTCCTTTTCCACCCCCCCCACCAGTCTATTCCTCAGATCTTCCCACTGACCCTATGTGCTATCACTCTGATACACTATCCCCAAGCAGTCCCCAACAGCCCTCCAGAAGTTGCTAAGTACCCCACACTTCCCTAGTCAATGTTTAGGCATCTGTATGTATCCCCCTTTCTGCTCTATATTGTGGCACTCCTCACAGTCAAAACAACCCCTCTCGATAAGGTGACCCAAGCAGAAGTTGAGCATCACATTCCTCCTCAGCATGCACCACCAGACCACCCAGTACTTTGGCAGCATCCATCTCCTCACCTCAGCACTCCAAGTCCACATGCTATACCAGTTCCACTCTTCTTTGATACTGACTCCCTGTCATCTGCTAGGCCACAGATTCTGGCCTTGTCCCCTTTGGCAGTCTATCCTATCACTAATGTCGAACTTGACTAAGAGAATGCCTCCCAATAATACTTGGTCCCATCTCCACATCCCCAGGTCCCAAGCCACCTCTCCTTCATTACCCTGCCAACAAATTCCAATATGGTGTGCCCCTTCTGCTACTCCATACCAAAAGTCTTTATATCTCAATTATGTAGTCTTCTGAAGCCCCACCAACAATAAGAGATTACCTGTCAAGTCTCTTGGTGAGGATCTTCTCTCCCAGACCTTCTGTAATAAGGGAACCCAACTGCCTCCTTTCAATTCTACTGCTCTTTTCAACCACTATGCCCTTAAGCAGTATAGTCACTTCAGAAAGTCAACCAGCCCAAGCCCTCCTCTTGTTACTGGTAAGGATAAGACCTCC
The DNA here is from genome assembly GCA_003990745.1 of Jimgerdemannia flammicorona. NCBI lineage: Eukaryota > Fungi > Mucoromycota > Endogonomycetes > Endogonales > Endogonaceae > Jimgerdemannia > Jimgerdemannia flammicorona. Next base: position 10,676 of record RBNI01004899.1, on the reverse strand, counting down.
CAACTGATCTGACCCCTTCTACTAGCCCAGATCCACTCCTTGGCCATCTTCAACAATTGCTTCACTACTCAGGCTGGGAAGTCCAGATAATATACCAGATACCACAACTTTGGCAGCCAATAGACATTCAAAATCAAGATACACCCTACTAGAGATAAATGGCAACCCCCCAGCTCTGCAGGATCTCCCCCCAGATTCCAACTCTCTGCTCCCATCAAAGTCTAGATAGTACTGACCCATATATTGACAAATAAATACCCAAGTACTGCACTACCTCACCAGTAGGGATGATTGTTTCAATGATATCTCCACCTACCAGGTCATTGCCCAACACTATTGTTTCACACTTGTACCAATTGAGTTTAGCTCCAGAGTTCTCTTCATACTACTCTACCATCTTCTTGAGCTTCTCAACATCTGCAACAGATCCCAGGCTGACCACCATATTGTCTGCAAAGGCCCCAACTTTCCATCCAATTCCAAAGACAGAGAGCCCCATTACCTTCTATCTGATTCTGTCTATTAGGGGCTCCAGGGAAAGAGTATATAGAATGGAGGACAGTGGGTCCCCCTGGGGCACTTCCCTACCCAGAAGAAATGATACTCTTCTATATCCATTACAAATGAGCACCACCCTACTTCTTTCCAGTAGGCTGATCATTGCTGACCAGAACTATTATAGTACCCTAGTTCTATCTAATACTTTCACCAGCCAGACTCACTGCACTCAGTTATAAGCCTTCTTTTGGTCCAAGAAGACCAATCACCCATCTAGTCCACCAGCTTGTACCCCTTCAATAACTCTATATACCCAAGCTGTGCCATTCCTAATGAGCTGGCCTTCTACAAAGCCCCTCTGCTTAACACCCAGAACTTGCTGGGCCACCTTCTGTAGCCTCGCAACCACCACCTTAGTTACTAACTTTCTGTCTATATCTAGCAATACAATTAGCCATCAGTTCTTTCAGTCCTCTCGCCTTCCTTTGTTCTTATAAAGCAGTATCACCAGTCCTAGATCCTGTTCCCCCACCCATCTTTCTGTCTGTAATATAAAATCACACAATACTGTTATCTCACCCAGAACTCCTGGGACTCCCACCATCTTCTTCCAGAAGTCTCAGAGCAGACCATCCTTTCCAGGCACTATGCCCAGAGTTGTTGTGACAAGAACCTGGTAGATCTCTTTCTCCTGTACTGGCAACACCAAGTCACCCAGCCCATCTGCTTGAAGAAGATACCAATCCTCCAATACCTGGTCAATGGCCACAGCATCTGCTCCCCCCTCCTCCTCACTCTACAATCCACTCCATTGCTCCTTTAGTGAACCAAGAATATCTTATATACCATGCACCAGAATATCATCAGAGTCAACCACCCCCTCCCACCTTTGCTGTATTCTTCTCACCTAAAGAGCTCTTGTGAGATACTTAGAGGGCCTCTCCTCTTCCTCTAACCCCTACCAATGAAGCTATGCTGCCAAGCTCTGCACCCTTGCCTCCTTCTCATCTCTCAGTACCTGTTGTAATTCCCCAACCTCTATTTTTGCTCTTATCAATCTCCAATCCTCTCTCCCCTCTACCACCATTGCTAGCTCTGCTCAATTCTCCAAGAGTCTGATCAGTCTAACAGAAGCCCATCTCACCTGTCACCTCCTCTACTTCCCAGCCTCCCTACCAGTCTCACTCCAGTAAATCCTGGCCATCTCTTTCATCCTCATCTACCTAATATCAACTGGGGCACCTTCCTGCCTCTAGCTCTCTACTCTTAGTCGAATGTCTTCCACCCATGCATTCCACTAGATCCTATCCTCTAATAATGAGGAATTGAGATACCAATATCCAGGCCCATCCCCACTCCCCCCAAAATGTCCTTACCCTAACAGCCCCCAATGATCTGACCAAGGGCACCATTCCACTTCCAGTGACTTCCAAACATCTAATCCCCAGCAGCTGGCCATCAGCATTCAGTCAATCCTCATCCCCAGACTCTCTGCCCAGTGCATATATACCCTCCTATCCCCCCAATACTCTCTACCAGCATCTACCAGAGCACTTAGTCTTTCCACATCCTCCCAAGCCACCAACCCTCTACTCCTACTCTCAGTATCCCTTCCACCATCTGTTCTATCTACCAGTACATCCCAGACCATATTGAAATCTCTACCAAATATATCCACCCCAGCCTCCACAAGGACTTCACTCTCCTGGAGACCCTTCACCCAATCCACATGCTCACTCCATCGCAGGGCAGTAACATGAGCCCACTGTGACCAGCTCTCAACCTATACATATCCACTCTCCCCAGACCAATCTATCTCCCCAGCTCCTCATCTCCTGTATCTCCCCTTGACTCTTTTGGACCAGAATCCCAACCTTGCCCTTCCAAACTGCCTCACCTCCCCATTCCTTTGTCCACTCCAGTCTATCCAAATTATCCTTACACCTGACATCCTGCAATAGGAAGAGATCAGCCTCCAATCCCTTCAGCCAAGTAAAAATGTTCCTACATTGAGAAGTGTCCCATAACCTATTCACATTCAAAGAGAAAATATTGGTTGTACTATTTATAATGAAATATGGTATGTTATTCAGTCTATCTCTACTGCTCTATATTCATCTCTTCCTGCACTATATCCAGATTATGTTCTGTAGTTATCTCTTCCTCTTCAGCACTCTGAGCCTCCAGTCTAGTCAATAGCTCATTCATCTCCCCATCTGCCTTCTCCTCAAACTCCTCACAGTACTCCAGGCAGGCCTTCTGCCAGAGCTGCAATCTATGACACTTGTCCCAATAGTATTTAGCCCTCTCACCAGCAACCCCTGCCAGCTCAGCCTCCCTCTCCTTATCCATTTTTTATAGTTACTTGGACTGCCCTTTATTACCGAAGTCTATAGTACTAATAATACAATATCACCTTCCCCTTCAACCAATGCCCCGTGGGCCCAGGTCTCCCCCTTCAATCACCCCCTGCCCGAGCACCACCCGACCACCCACAACCTGAATCCTTCCACCACTCTTCTAAGAGATGCGCCCCACCAGCCCCTGGCGTCGCCCACCCCCCAGCCCCCAGCCCTGCCATCACCCATTCAAAATGTCCAAAAGTAACCATTCCCAACATGCCAACTGGTCCCCAACCCCAACCTGATGTCTTTCCTCAAAGACACGAGCCCAATGTCCAGCCAACCCGACCCATATCACCAAGGCCCACCCAAGGGTAAGCCACTCGTCCCCAACTCCCCCCACCAGCCGATGGCAGAGCTCTCTCCATCTCCCCCCTCCCTCTCCCTCCAGAACACTCTGCCCCACCCGGCATCTAATACCACTCCAGTACTCTTCCAAAACCTCACACTCCCCAAGCCAATGTTCAGGTATCTGTACCACTCCTCCCTTCTGACCAACATTGAAACACTCCTCGCACTCGAATGTGCCCCCATCCACCAAGTACCCAGACCGGTAGTTCAACATCACATTTCTCCGCAGGACATGCCACCACACCACCCAGAACTTGGGGGGCAGCCACTGCCTCACCCTTTTGCTCCAGAGCCAGATTCCATTCTAGTCCCACTCCTTGCCGATTCTGACTCTCTGCCATGCTTCAGGCCACAGGTCTACACCTAGGCCACGCAGATACTCCAGGCCCTCTCCAAGCTTAAAGTCCTCCACTGGGACACCACTGAGCAACAACCTGTCCCACTGCCACATCTGTGGTCCCCAATCCTCCTTGGCCTCATCACCTTGCCACCGAAGCCCAATCTTCTTCACGCTATTCACCACCCCCCACCAGAAGCCTGTAAACCGCACCCTCCTGCTCCCCGCCATAGCCACCATCGCGAGCAAATCACCCAAGTCACCACGTGGGGAGTACCAAACCTTCCACAACTGCTGCATGAGTAGCACCCACTCCCAACCACACAGCTCACTAGCCCTTCTCAACCACCAAGCTCTAAGGCATAGGAGCTGCTTAGTAAAGTCCACTAAGCCTAGCCCACCTCTTTCCAAGGGCAGTGTGAGCACCTCCCAACCGACCTGACTCCGCCTCCCTCCCCAGATCCACGACCTCACCATCTTCAACAGCTCCTTGACCACCCATGGTGGAAAATCCAAATGATAACCAATATACCACAGCTTGGGCATCCAATACACATTCAGCACCATCACCCTTCCAGCCAGGGACATATGCCGGCCTCCCCAGCACAGCAGAACATTTCCCCACTTTAACAATTTATGATCCCACCACACCCGAGAAAGAAGGGACCCGAACACCAAGAAGTAGATCCCCAAATATCACACTGGCTCACCAGCTGGTACCACTGTCCCAATGACCTTGCCACCAACAATTCCAGTACCTAGCACTAGAGTCTCACACTTGTGCCAGTTCAGCTTAGCCCCAGAGCCCCTCTCATACCATTCCACAAACCTCTGTAACTCCCCCACATCTGCCAGAGAGCCCAGCCCGACCACCATGTCATCTGCAAAGGCCCCCACCTTCCACTCAACCCCTAGAATGTCCAAACCCCCAATCCGATGCTGAATACAGTCCAATAGAGGCTCCAGAGAAAGGGCATACAATATGGGCAACAAGGGATCCCCTTGAGGCACCCCTCGTCCCAGGGGAAAGGTCACTCCCCTATGGCCATTAACAACTAGCGCCGCCTGACTGTCCTCCAAGAGGCTAATCAGCAATCCTCAGAACCCTGGTGGGATACCAATCCATTTCAGTACCCCCTCCAGCCATACCCTCCACACCCGGTCATAAGCCTTCTCCTGGTCCAGAAACACCAACCTGCCATCAACTCCTGCTGCCCGGGCACCCTCAATCACTCCATGCACCCAAGCTGTCCCATCTCTAATCAACCGCCCACCAATAAACCCACGCTGCTCCACCCCAAGCACCTGCTGAGCGATTCCTTGCAGCCTCAACACTAAGATCTTGGTCACTAATTTGCGGTCTATGTCGAGAAGCATAATCGGCCGCCAGTTCTTCCAGTCCTCATGCCTCCCCTTATCCTTATAGAGCAAGGATACTAGTCCTAAGCACTGTCCCCCAATTCAGGCACCAGATCGAAGAACTTCACCACACATAGCAGTCATCTCCTCAAGCACCTCACTGACTCCAGCCATTTTCTGCCAAAAATCCCAGGGAAGCCCATCTTCTCCTGGGGCAGTTCCTTTACTCGTCGAGGCCATAACTCTGCAAATCTCCTCACCACACACTGGGTCTCCTAATGTCCCAAGTTCCTCCACAGGGTTCGGTATCCAATCCCCCAGCTGCCTCTCAATGTCCATAGCATTCATCCCTCCTTCTTCCTCACTCCACAAATTCCCCCACCTGTTCTGCAATAATCCCAGAATCGCCGGAGACCCCACCACCAGCTCGCCGTTCATGTCCAGAACCCCCTCCCACCACTACCTCGTTCGCCATGCTTGCAGTAACCTCGATAAAAACCTCGTAGGCCTCTCCCCTTCCTCCAATCTCTGCCACCGCAAGCGGGCCACCATTCCCTGAAGCTTCACCTCCTCCTCCTTCCATAATACTCCTTTAAGCTCATTGACCTTCTGTCGGATTCACACAATATGCCAATCAGTCACCTTCCCATCCTCCAGCACCCCTGCCCATCTCCCCATAAGTGCTGCCAGATGCCGGGAGGCCCACAGCACCCTCTGCCTTCGCTGAGTACACTTCCCTTTCCCTGCCTCCCTCCAATACCTCTGGGCAGTTGCCTTTAGTCTCTGCCAATGGTCTCCAATTCCCAAGCCCTGTTCCCACCACCGACGAATATTCCCAACCACCTCCATCTCCCAGCCCTCCCACAATGCCCTATCCTCCAACAAAGAGGAATTTAGCCACCAATGTCCAGGCCCATCCTCATTTCCCCCAAACCTCCCCCTACCAAGCAGCCCTCAGTGATCAGACCACGGACACCATATCACATCCAGCACTGACCAGACATCTGCACCCCAACACTCTGCCGTCAGAACCCAGTCAATCCTGGAACCCATCCCTGCCGCCCAGTGGGTGTATACCCACCGATCGGCCCAAAGGTGTCTTCCTGAGTCCACTAAAGAACACAATCACTCTATTTCCAGCCAGTCCCCCAGCCCACCACTTTCTCCCCACACACCTCTACCACTATCAGTCCTATCCTTCTCCTTATCTCATACCATGTTGAAGTCACCCCCCATACAATTCAAACCAACTTCTCCCAATACACCAGCCTCTTTCAATCGGCGAATCCAATTCACTCTCTCCCCTCTTTCAGCTGGGCAGTAATATGACCCAACCATCAATGAGCCCTGTCCAGGCCTCCTCCACAAACCCCACACCACCCGAGACCCCCAATGTCCAATGTCCACAATGTCCCCCAACCCTCTCCGAACGAGAATACATACTTTCTCCCTCCATACTGCCACGCCCCCCCATTCCTTAGTCCAATCCTGTAAGTCCACCTCCTCCTCATATCGAACATCCTGTAGCAAGAAGAGGTCCGCATCCAGTCCCTTGAGCCAACCAAAAATGTACTTCCTCCTAGCTGCCCCCTGTAACCCATTAACGTTCAGTGAGAATATCCTAGTTGTACTGTTCATATTGAAGAAATGTTGAATTGACTCTCCCAACCTAGTACTCCATGCTCATCTCATCTCCAGCCAGATCTAAGCACCTTTCCGCCTCCAAGTCCCCCTCCACAATAGCCTGAGCATCCAGTGCCTCCAAGATTTCCTGGCATTCCACTCCATCCACGACCTCCATATCTGACCGGTAATTCAGGCAGACTGCACACCACTTCTCCAGTCCCTTCTTCGAATTCTACAAGAAGAGTGCCCTGTCACTTGCAATCTTCCGAAGCTCCTCCTCCTGCTGATCATCCACCTGATATTCAACAGATTCCAAGAGGACAGCCAGGATCTCATTCCTCATCTTCCTCAGCACCTCCTCCCCTCGCAGAATCTCCTTCCAATGCCTCTCCTCCATCACCCAGAAGTCCTCCCCCCCCAGCTCTTCTGCCGCCACCCCTTCTAGGGTCTTCCACATCCACTTTTCCTCATCCACTGCCTCTGCCGCACCCTGAGCAATATGGCCCCCATCCACCCCCAGGTCCATCAGTGCACTCCTTCTCACCGACTCATCCCACTCCTCATCCAGCACATCCATCAGCTCCTCCTCCCCCTCAGCCCCACCTGGAACACTATACTGAGGGTGCACACCCTCACCCATTTTCGCATCTACCGCCAACACACCTTCCTCCTCTATCCTCCCTCTAATCTAAGCCCCACCTTGGACTAACTCTCCCCCCTCAGCCCAAGCGCTCTCCTGCAACCCTGTAGCACCTTCTTCTGAGCTTCCACTGGTCCTTCCCCCACCCAGCCTCGCCAGCAGCTCCTTCTGTATTTTCCTCCCCTGCATCTTCTCCCAAACCCCTTTCTCCATCCGGACCTTCTTCCCATCCACCTCCCCTACCACCGTCCTGGCCTCAAACTCCTTCCAGGCCAATCTCCTCCTTGCAACTGCCCCTTCCAGATCCTCCAGTGCCTCCAATAGGTCCTCCTCCTCCTCCTGGGTCCCCTTCACCCTCACGACCTTACACTCCACTTGCCCCCACCTTAGCATTGCTGGCCAGTCCCTCGATCTTCCCGTATTCTCCTTCCCAAATAGCCTCACCCTGATGTCGACGTCACCAGTCCTCAGTGCAGTGCCCTCCCAGACCTTGAACCCAATATCCACAATCTCGCCATACTCCTTGACTGCCTCCACAACTAATTCCCTGGTCCTCTCCTTCGATACTGTTGGGAGATCCAACACCATCAACTGCACTACCTGGGGATCCCAGCGCATGCACCAGGCCATAGGAACCACCACCCCACCAACCATCAACCCCTTCTCCATGGCTGCCAACAGGGCATCTTCCTCCTCAAACCCCACCTCTACCCCCTCCTTTCCTCTCAAGAACTTTACTGAGGCCACTCCCTTAGCCTCCTGCGCCACCAGCCCCAAAATCATCCTCGCCGTCACCGCCAAGCCCCGGAAGCACATCGTGACTGCGAATTCCGATCTTGACTTCTTGAGTAACGGGGCCGACACCATGCCCGTCATGCCATCTGCCAGGTCCCCGGGCCTCATGCCCCCTCCCAGCCCTGCATCGTCAACCACCGTCACATCTGGATTTTTTGCCAGATCCCCAGTCACAGCCCCATCAGCAGTCACAGCTCCATCTCCAGCCCCTACTCCAGCTCCCACCCCACCACCAGAGGCACCCCTGGGCACACCGCCCTGTCCGCTAGCAGCAGTCATCGAAGCCTTCCCCAGGCCCAGCCAACCATCCAGCCTAGCAGCCATCTTCCCCCTTCGGACCGTGTCAGCAAAGGTCAGCCTCTCCCCTCCTCTCTGCCTCAGACTGCCCCTCCCTCTGCCACCGGTGCTTCTGCTCATCCTCGAGGCCTCTGGCATCCCCAGACCATCCCCTCTCCTCCCCACCTGCTGCCAGCCAAAGGCACTGTCACCCCCCTGGCCAGTACGCTCACCAGTTCGATCAGTGCTGTCCATGTTGCTAGTCGTCCGGCACCAAAAACGTTGTAAAAAGTGTTGCCTTAGTCTTGTGTCACCTGAATGGTACCGGAAAGAACCACTGTCCTTTGTCTTTATAGAGCAGCATCACCAGCCCAAGGTCCTGCTCCCCCACCCACCTCCCAGTCTGTAGAATGGAGTTGCACAATGCTACCATTTCTTCTACCACCCCTGGGATGCCAACCATTCACTTCCAAAAGTCCCAGGGCAGACCATCCTCTCCAGGTGCCATACCTGGCATTGTCGCAGCAAGAACCTGGAGGATCTCGATTTCCTATACAGGCCTCATCAGGTCCTCTAGCCCCTCTACTTGTGGTGGATGCCAATCCTCCAACGCTCGGTCAATAGCTGCAGCATCTGCCCCACCCTCCTCCTCACTCCACAATCCACTCCATCTCTCCTTCAGCGATCCAAGAATGTCCTGTACACCATGCACCAGTGTACCATCTGAGTCCAACACCTCTTCCCATTGTTGCTGTATCTGCCTTGCCCTGAGAGCCCTTGTAAGAAACTTGGAAGGCCTCTCCCCCTCCTCCAGACCCTACCAACGGAGCCGCGCTGCCAAGCTCCATACCCTTGCCTCCTCCTCATCCCACAGCACCTGTTGTAGTTCTTCAATCTCCATTTTAACCCTCATTGACCTCCAATCATCCTCTCCCTCCAACATTCTCAACATCGCCCACTCCTCCAAAAGCCTAGTCAATCTGGTAGAAGCCCAATACACTCTACATCTCCTCTGCTTCCCCGCCTCCTTGCCAGTCTCACTCCAATAAACCTTGGCCATTGCCTTCAATCTTATCCACCGAACCCCGATTGAGACACCTTCCTGCTGCCAGTTCTCCACTCTCAGCTAAATGTCCTTAGCTCACTCCTCCCACCGGATCTTGTTATCTAACAAGGAGGAATTGAGGCACCAATGTCCAGGCCCATCCCCACTTCCCCCAAAGCACCCCTGGCCCAAAAGACCCCAGTGATCCAACTATGGACACCATTCCACCTCCAGTGACTTCCAAACATCCAAGCCCCAGCAGTCGGCTGTCAGAATCCAATCAATCCTTGTCCCCAGGCCCCCAGCCCAGTGCATGTACACCCTCCTATCCCCCCAACATTCTCTACTGGCATCCACCAGAGCACTCAGTCTTTCCACCTCCTCCCATACTACCAGTCCCCCACTCCACCCCTCAGCTCCTCATCCTCCATCAGTTCTATCCCTCACTACGTCCCTGACCATATTAAAGTCCCCACCAAGTATGTCAATCCCAACCTCTGCAAGAATCCCATTCTCAAGTAAACCCTTCATCCAATCCACATGCTCACTCCATACCGCGGGGCAGTAGCAGGAGCCCACTGTAACTGGCTCCCAACCTGCATATATCCACTCTCCCCAGACCAATCTTTCTCTCCAGCTCCTCATATCCCTTATCTCCCCTTTGCCTTTCCACACCAGAATCCCAACTTTGCCCTTCCAGATCGCCTCGCCTCCCCACTCCTTCATCCATTCCAGTCTATCTAAGTCATCCTCACACCTGATATCCTGTAAGAGGAAGAGATCGGCCTCCAATCCCTTCAGCCAAGAAAAAATGTTTTTTCATCGATAAGCGCCCCTTAACCCATTCACATTCAAAGAAAAGATATTGGTTGTACTGTTCATAGTAAAATATGGTGTGTAAACAAGCTGTCTCTACTGCTCCAAGTTCATCTCCTCCTGCGCCAAATCCAGATTGTGTTCCATGGTCACCTCCTCCTCCTCAGCCCTCTGAGCCTCAAGCCCTGCCAACAGCTCATTCATCTCCCCATCTGCCTTTTCCTCGAATTCCTCCCTGTACTCCAAGCAGGCCTCCTGCCAGAGCCGCAGTTAGTGCTCTGAACGAGTCAATTCGAATCAAATCCAGATTTGATTCGTCACATGATGGATTGATCCGAATCTCAAATCCGAAGCCATCCGAATCAACTTGGATTAATCCGAATCGCCCCATCTGAATCACCCCATCCGAATCACCCATCCGAACCACCCCAATCCGAATCACTCAATCCGAATCACTCAATCCGAATCACTCAATCCGAATCACTCAATCCGAATCACTCAATTCGAATCCTCCAATTCGAATCCTCCAAT
>RBNI01004898.1:0-13294 GCA_003990745.1 Jimgerdemannia flammicorona | reverse complement strand
GGATTACGTGTTGCCGAGATATTAAGGAAAACGTTCCATTTGACGAAATTTCCAAAATCGGCAAATCAAAGAATTTCCAAAATCGGCGATTCAGACGTTTTCCTTCATAACTCAGCAACGCATGATCGGATTTCAATGTTCTTGGTATCATTAGATAGGCCTTATTAAGGGCTTTCAAATGACACCAAGATCATCAAATTTGGATGATTATTCATCAAGTTATTGATGTAAACATTTAATTGTCTAATTTGGAAATCAAAACAATGGTTGATTCGAATCCGATTCGAATCCGATTCGAATCTGATTCGAATCCATCCGGATGGGATTCAAATCCCATCCGAGTTGATCCGGATGGGATTCAATCCGAATCAATCCGAATCCAATCCAGATTAAATTGACTCATTAGGAGCACTAATTATATTAAACTCAACTGCTCTCTATTCAGAGCCCCCATTATATTTATCAAGAAGAAGGATAGCTCTCTGCAAATGTGCATTGACTACAGAGCCCTCAATAAGATTACTATCAAGAACTGGTATACCTTGCCTAGAATTAATGAGTTGTTATACCAGATCTTTAAGGCCAAGACTTTTTCCCTACTGGACTTGTGAAATAGTTACTACCAGATTCTCATTGATAAGAAGGACATTGAGAAGACAGCTTTCTGAACATAGTTTGGACACTACTAGTTCTGAGTCATGTTCTTTGGTTTGACCAATATACTAGTAATATTTTAGTATCTAATAAATAATATCTTTGAACCACTGCTCAATATTTATATCTTTGTATATATTGATAATATATATACTAATCTATAGTGAAACAGTAGAGCTATACTATACATACCTCAGGCAGGTACTAACTCTTCTATAAGAATACCAGCTCTATGCCAAGATGAGTAAGAATAAGTTTTATCAAGACCAGATTAAGTATCTAGAATATATACTACCCATGAGAAGGAACTCCTGACCATTATCACTGCACTCTAGAAATAATATCATTTTCTCCTAGGATAACCATTTGTAGTCTACACTGATCACTATACTCTATAGTATATTTACATATAGCCCATGCTAATCTACAGACAAGCCTATTAAATAAAAATCATTGCCAACTTTGATATGGAAATCAAATATATTCCAGACAAAACCAACTGTATAGCTGATGGTTTCTCCAGATATATAGAAGACAAACTTATCTTCATAGTTAAGATAATTAGAGACCTTACTCAGATGATCAAGAATGACTACTAATAGAACAGTTCTCTGGTGAAATTCCTTCAATTCTGCTAAGACCCAGAGACTGAGATTTCAGAATCTATGAGGTAAATGTCCAAAAGATTCACTTATTATGATAGACTTATCTACAGAGACTATGACAGAGTAGTTATATCTAATAATAATACTCTGTAGCTCAAATTATATAAAAACTCTATAAAACTTCTGCAGCAGAACATTTTGGTTTTGAGAAGACCTACAACCTCCTCTTAAGAGAGTTCTATTGGCCAAAGATAACTAAGAATATCAAAGATTTCATAGTTTTATACAAGATGTGCTAAAGATTTAAAAGTAGTAATAAGCTACCAGTAGGACTTCTGTAATCTCTGTCTATTCCAAATCATAACTAGGATTAGATTATAATAGACTTCATTGTCTAGCTCCCTAAGACTAAGGCAGGATAAGATTCCATTATAGTATTTGTAGACTACCTAAGTAAATAAGCCCATTTTGTACCCACTAAGACCACTGCTACAGTACCAGAGATTGCCAAGATCTTTCTCAAGTATTCAGGCTATATAATATATCTAGCACTATTATATCTGACTAAGATGTGAAGTTTATAAGCAACTTCTGGAAGGCATTCTTCTCTCTTTATGGAACTAAGCTGAAGTTCTCTACTATCTACTATCTTCAGACTAATGGATAGACTGAGTGAACCAATAGGACCCTCAAGCAGATGCTCAGTATCTTCTGCTATTATAAGTAAAATAATTAGAACAAGTACTTAACTTATACTAAGTTTGCTTATAATAATAGCCAGTAAATCTCTATGAAGAAGACCTCATTCTTTCTGAACCATAGTCAATACCTAAGGACCTAAGCACTATTGTAAAATTAGTAGTTCCAGTAGTTCAAGATCTGGCTGAGACTATTTCTGACCTTATGTAAATAACAAGAGATACTCTCATAGAAGTATAGGACTACTAGACTAAGTATGTAAACTTGAAGTAAAGAGAAGTCTCATATAATATTAGTGATATAGTCATACTTAGAACAGATCATCTCTATCCAGATACCCTAGCACAACAATCAGTCAAAAAAACTCTATACTAGAGGACCATACAAGATTGTAGAAAAAGTCAGTAAAGTTAACTATAAGTTGCAACTTCTCTACAATATTTGAGTATATCTAGTATTCTATATCAGTCAATTGGTGAACTACTATAAGAACCTATTCTCTGAACATATAGTTCTACCACTATCTACAATTAGAATCAATAATTATAAGGAATTTGAAATTGAGGAAGTACTTGATCACAAGGTTCACAAATATATCAAAACAGTTGAGCAGTTTTTTCTTACTAAGTAGAAGAGTTACTCTATCTATGATACTACCTAGAAAAAAGAAGAAGCTCTGAAGAATATATATAAGGCCCATGGAAACACTCACTCCCCAGCAGAGAAAGGAACTGTAGCTCTAAATCTAGAGTGCATAATAAAGAAAAAAGATATTATATATTTATATGAAATATAAAATACTAAATATTATAGAAAAAAGAAATACTATAATTAATCAATAAGAGAATACTCAGATGAAGAACAACTTAGCAAGATATAGCAAAATGTATTTGAATAACTCTGTTTTATATCATCTATAATATCTCTACTAAATAATGATAAATGCTTCATATAAAACTTAAATGTTGAAACCAATCTCAGTCTATCTATATGATAGACATTATTACTAGGAATTGTCTCAGATTATAAGAAATACTATTTCTAAGAGGTTTGAACCCCCAGCCATAACAATGGAAGCTCTTACTCTAGACAAAGATAGTTAGTCCTCACAAATATATGTATCTATAAGATAAAAAAAAAGAAGAGCAAGATCTGTCAACTCTATATACATAACTATAACCACAATGTAGTGATATCTTTGAAATCAGAATTTTCTTATATGACTAGCATATATCCTGCTTACAGCAATAGGTCATATATTCTACTAAAAAATATAATTGAAATGAAGTTATACTGAATAGATAAATAAGTATAAATATTCAGAGTAAGAACATATTGCAACCTCCATCCCCCTCTTCTCTCTTCAAAGAAAAGACAAAACAAGAATGTCTGCTATCTACTACCAAACAGTCTACTATAGCCAGCCCTTCTCAAGCCAGGTTGACTACCTCTTTGAATACATCCAGATTGCTATCCAAGGAAGGAACTGCTGCTCTGAGGTCCTCAACCTCATTAGCCAAGACCTAGAACATTATATCCTCAACTACTATAAAGTTATCAAAAGAGCCTATCTTGCTACCAGTTACCTAAAAATCTGGTATAAATACAAAATTAGCCATTAACTTCTTCAATGTGTAAATAGCCTACCCACTGATCAGATCTCAGACTGGACTAACCTGGATAAGTATAAGCAAAGACTAGCCAAGAAGGTCTATCAAATCATATACTATATATCTTTTGTAATCCTCAATCTCAACTATATACAACTAAAGGACTTTCAGAATCTCTCATTCTCCAAGATTGATGAACTAGAGATCAAGGTTGCCCAAGAAGCCAACTTCTAGATTACTCTCAAATCTATTAACTACAAACCCCACTGAAGCTCCCTTCTGAATAATAATCCAGACCAATGGCTCCAAGGTCTCTCTGATCTTTTTGAAGAACTGTCTATCTGAATGGATATTTCCAGACATAAGAATTAAGAACCCTACTTAGATGGCTCCAACTATATTAGATGGAGAACCTCTACCCTACTGCTTATACCAGTTCAAAAACTATTTACAGACCTCATTGACTTCTCTATCCTGGACATTGAGCCATTAGCAACTACTCCTCCAGTTACTGGAGGAGAAGACAATAATATTAAGGAAGATTCTCCACCTTTCTCTTTCCTGGTTCTCAATTTCTGAATCAATAAGAATATTGATTTTTAAGGAGAGAAGAATGTAATAGAATGAGTAGTGAGTGAATAGATGAGATATGATATATAATGAGTAATCACATGACCCAGTAATAACATTACTATCAATTGAGTATGACATATAATATATGAATAACAAATGTAATGAATGATATGAATGATATAAAAAATAATATCTAGCTTATCCCCAGCAATCAGTACTATAACTATCAGCACTACAGCAACTCTGATCATTGTCTAATAATTGAGATCCTGATTATAAAGTATTTTTGATCATAAACTATCTAATAAAGATCATAATCACAAACATCACTATAGTTACCAAATTAGTTACTTATACTTAGTCTGAAATTACAGACCAACTTATATAAATACCTCTTAGTTTTTATCCAAAATAAAGTAGTTTTAGTTCAGTCCTTGATATAAGAATCAAGTCTCTTCTCTATACACACATTCCTCTGAGTCTTAGTAATGACACCTAAGTGACTTTAGTATTTCTGACTAAACTCTAAAAGCCTAGCTAACTTCTGCCAAAACTGAGGTTAGTATATAAATCACCAAGACTTAAGTAAACCTATTAAACTTAAATTTTAAGGTAAATTCAGTTTATATATAGTAAAGAACAAGTTTCTTACAACTATAGTTAATAAGAAGGACACTGCTGCTATAACTACTTTCAAGCAAGCACTTCCTCAAACTGAAGGCTTCTTGGTATATATTATATACTAAGTCTCTAAGTAATACCTTATTTTCCTAATTATCCAAAGAATAAGAGAGGAGTAGAAATAAGAGTTATTATAGTAGTTATTTCAAAAGGTTCTAGTCTTTATAATTCTTATATATAGTTGGCCTTATAACTTAAATATCCAAAGTAAATATAGCTCTTCCTTTCAGTAGAGTTATAATAAGGAGAATTAATCTACTGAAGAATAGTAGTTCTTATTTCAATAGAAATTAATTCAAAAAATTATTCTATTGCTTAAGTAACTAATTTAAACTATATATATATTATTTTATAAGTCTGTAAAACTTTTTCTGAAGGTCTGTATCTCTTCTTAAGACTGGATATAGTTCACAGAATTCTGAATATAAATTTTGAGCAGAATGTTCAATAAGTTTTTATTGTTATTCTTTATATTGACTTTCTCAGTCAATAATAGTTCTTATATTCTATTTTTCTCTTATTTGAGAGACTAGGATATCTAGTTACTTCCTAAAGGATATGTTCAGTAATAGCTTATAGACTGTTTAACAATCCTTTATTTGTCTTATATCAGATTAGCTCATAGATTCTACTGCTATCAATTATAATAATATCTCTTCACTATTATAGTAATTGTACTCTTTAAGTTAATAATCCTAAATATCAATAACTTAAAGGCACTTATGTCAGCTATCTATAGCTTAAGAAAGCAGCTGTCTTAATGTCTAAGTACTATCTGTTGTACTTCTAATTGATCTAGTCTTCTTTTAGTAGATTTGAATAATAATTTGGCAATCACAGACTTTAATTCTTTAAAGTTTAAGTCCTTTGGTATTCCTTTTTAGATATTGTCTGGTTCTGAGAATTATATTTAAATTCTTCAGAGTTCAAGTATTTATAGAGTTCAGAATATCTAATTTTAAATATAGTTTTTCTATTAGAGATTATTTTGAGACTTAACTATATATTATAAACTTAAGTCTTAATTGTTCTTTTATCAATATTCTGTAAATTCGAAAAGTTCTTAAGTTATATTTCTGAGAATATTTATACATTTTGAAGGTCTCTTAATATTGACTAACTATTGGCTAAGAAATATAAGATAAAAAGTTACTAAAAATGATATAAAAGTTATACTATAATAGTATTATCATGAAGTTATAATAATGCTATTTAATAATATTATTTTTATATACTAGCTATGAAGTAATTGTTCTAGATTTTAACTGAGACTTATGATATAGTATTTTATTATATAATATAGTAGTAATAGACTTCTATATAAGAGATTAGAGACTTTTTATCTATCTCTATATCAGATAAAAAAGAGATTAACTCTTCTGAGCTAGCTTCTGATCTTGTAATTTTAGATAATATAAAAGACCAGTCAGTAACTAGTCTAACATTTGAGAGGACAAGGTAACCAGGTGACCAGATACTGATAGAGATAGAGACTTGTATAATTAGTTCTTAAAAGAGACTAATAATAGAGTTAAACACTTTATTCTTATAAAATCAAACATCATCATTATAGTAGTCTTGAAGGTTAAAGTCATTTGTAAGATTTAACTCTACTTATATAGTGTAAGTATCATTGAGGCTGCCAATTTCAATAAGAGCTATCTCTTGTATACTATTAATAATAAAGATCATCTTTCTGAACAATTGGTAGGTATGAAGTAAAATATATTATCTAAATATAGAGACATTATATTTATCCAGTATTTCTGAAGTATTTATATTACTTCTAATAATGAGTCTATCTGTCTGATAGTTTTTTAATATCATAAAGTATCTGGTGATCTGTTGTATTCTAGATATAACTTCATTAGTAGCTTATAGATACTACTTAAGATCATAGATATCTATATCAATATATTTCCAGATAAACTAGTATTGATGATCAAAGATAGTATTCTAGAGTGCTTGGTAGATATATTTAGAAGAAGAAGATATAATTTATTTATATTTAGTTTTGTTTTAGAGAGATGTCTTTGAGTTTATATTACTATTATTTAGTTGATCATTTCTTAGAGCCAATTTGCTGGCTTTTTATTTATTTATCAAACAAACTATTTTAGTATATAACAACTATAATTTCATAGCTTATCATGATCTAGTTTAGCCTATAAAGTCACTAATCTTGAAGATCTTACTAGCTTCTGATATTAGAGAACTGATAATATTACTATTTAATTTTAATATACTCTAGTTTCTATGATATTATAGACTATTTTAGTTTATGATATCAATATAACTATAGACTAATTTAGTCTTATGCTATTTTTAGCATCCTTAGTTTATTTCTAAGATATGTTCATAGTGATATCAGTGTGAGTATATACTAAACTAGTATAGAGACTAGTGTGACTATTATGATATTATTGGTTAAAAAGAGCTAAAATTAGTACAAAATCATTATGATCTTACTAATATTCTTGGTTTTTCTAGTATATAACCTTACTGATGATATGAATCTAATGATGTTAGCTTGATGATATTATTGTTTGTAATATTGGAGTGTAATTTCATTATAGATATAATATATAACCTATAAAATAAAATAATAAAAATGGAAATATTATTACTAAGACAGATAGTCAGATATAATATACATATAACCTATAATAAAAATAAATAATAAAAGATAGAATCATTAAGGCAGATAGTTGGATATGATATATAACTTATAAAATAAAATAATAAGAATAAAAATATTATTGTCAAGACAGATAGTCAGACACAATATATAACTTATAATAAAAATAAATAATAAAGGATAGAATCATCAGACAGATAGTCAGATACAATTATATAATCTATAAATAAATAATAAAAAGTAAAATCATCAAGACAGATAATTAGTATATATATATATATATACAAAATATATCTTTGGTGCTCTTGAAGCTGTTCACTTAGATGTAGGCTTTATCACTTTTGGTAATGGATCAAGCAATTCTTTAGTTGGTATATGACTGAATGTGGATTTCTTGACTGTTTGCCTGGTGCAGGCCATTGTCTGAATATGTGTTAGGAGAAAGCATGCAAAGAATATATAAGATACAGGTGAAGTAAATGGTAAGAGGTATAAATCAGAACCAAGATTGCCTCCTGCCCAAGCTCACACTTAAGTATCCCCCACCACAAGGTTACCCTGCTGTGTCCGAGTACTGGGCAGAATGCATTATGTGTGAGGTCAAGATATGTCAGCTCGAGATTTGGAAGAGTGCATCAAGATTTGTGCCTATCTGAGTGCTTGTTGACGTGGGCGGAATGGGCTATTGTGTGAAGATGTACATGCTGAGTGTCTGTCAAATAACTCGGGCAGAATGAGCTACTGAAGATGCTTGTTGGTGGCGAAAGGGGGGATATATTGTCACGCATTATGTTCTTTAATCATACTAAGCCACCAGATGTAAGATTTTAAAAGTGGCGACCTCATATGACAGCACTTCGGAATAAAGCGGTTTGTTCACATTACCAGATTATATACATATATTACGTAATTCTCATTCGAAATGGCAGTAATGTCAGCAAATAAAGGATATTTATTTATATTTATTTAGTTATACGAAGGAACCAATGATATACAATGGGTGAGGTGAAAGGAACAGTGCCCCTTTCAAAAAAAAAAAAAAAAGACGGCTATAAACTATCAAAGCGCACCGTTTTCAACAATTGTAGAGATCATTCACGACTATCGTCGTATATAAGGCCTATTTTGAACTTCATCATGAGCCGAGAACTTGTGTCTATGAGTAATGGGCTCACTCGGAGAGCAACCACCAGCAACATCCAGATAAGAGAAACTAGATTTGTATATAGCAGCTTATCCATTATTTTGGATCAAAACAAATACCAATGTGGCGGGTTGAATCAAAGAAATGGACAAGAAACAAACATATGGGGAAAAAAAAAGGGGGGGGGGGGGTTAGTGGTGCTGGTTGCGTAGAAACAATCCCCATAGCTTAAACAGTGTCCAAACTTCAAATGAGTTCTTTACCTAAACACCGCGGCAATGAGAAAAGATCATGAGGACAAGCACACGAAAACTGATCCAATCATCTCAACATTGAAGGATATAATCCTTAATTGTATAATGGAGCAGCTGATCCTGCGGTCAGCGAGTTATGGAGATAACATATCTTAATAACTGCCCAGGCACAGGGAGATTTGCTCATGCTTGGATCCCATCACAATCCATCTATCCACCTATGAGATATTATAGCCACATACAGGCCTACAGAAGTATTTACGAAGAGCAGACCAAACAATTAGGCAAATAGGAAACTCGAACCGCGTTGTAGATGACCGTCTCAAATAGGTTCTAGTCGCTGATTCGCCAATTACCCGCATCATATAAATACATTTTGAAAAGAGATTTAGCCTGAAACTTTCGATGCGAATACCAAGGCCATCAGCATCTCAATAATCGATGTAAATCTGACAACATTCAGTATTTCAAAGACTTTGATTGCTAGCGCTCCGTTTTGACACTCCGAACTTGGCATGCGTCGTATGTCGTGCGTCGTATGTCGTGCGCCGTGCGTCGTGCGTTGTTTGTGCCTCTGCTTCTCGATTGGTTAGAGTATTTCGGGTTGTGATCGCTATTGCGGAATGGCGGGAGGCTCCTGTGCATGAAGCAAGCAGCGGTTTGCCGCTTTAGGGGGAAAATTAAGTTTGTCACGGGATCGTGTAAGTGTGAAATAAATGAAATGCACGGGGCGGGGCGTTTCGACTTCTTAGTGGGGCCTGAGAAAGAATCTAGAAGTATAATGTTCTTGGGAGGAGAAAACGAGACAAATCTTCGTTAGCAATGCCAAATCGACAATAGCGACAATGATTGCCGATTTGCAGAGGATAGATTAAGTTCTGCGATAGGCTTTAATCGATAGCGAAGACCAGGACTCCTTGTAAAATGAGATTAGTCAAAGTATTAGTGCCTACGAAGTATATTGTAGTAAGGCAAGAGTCTGAACCGCCATTAGTTTTGAAAGAGTTGCTGGGCAAACTGACAACCGGCCATATTCTCTTGGATTCGAGGTCAGAGCGGTATGAGAACCCTTCCCCACATCATATTTCGATGACACCGGTCGAACCCAAATTGGCTGTGTGACTCACATGCTCCCAATATTTACCCAGCCCAGCGTCCTCCACTCCGCTCATGAGTCCTTCCTTCTGCCCTTTCATTTGAATGCGAATTTTGTCGCCTCCTTCATCTTTACTCCTGACAAGATGACAATCCCAACCGACTCAAGCTCCGGCCCCTCCCCCAACACCGCAAAGTTCATGCTCCTGCGCACTCTCGTCCTTGTGTCTTTCCTCGTCGCCTTCGCTCCCAACGACGTCCATGCCGCCGCCGCAGGGGTACAGCACGTTCCCAAGCACCAGGCACAGGTGCACCGCTTGAACTAGGCGTACGTGACGGAGCCCAGTCACGAACATCATCAAACCCCATCATCACCAACCACCAAAATCATTTCAGGATCCCGATACCTTCACACGAACAAAAACTCATGCAGGGCCGAGTCGGTGGGTGCGATTGTCCTTCGCTTTGCTGCGCGTGGCTCCCTTCACAACCTTGGAAGACCGACCAGATGCCGATTCATTCCCCGTCATGGGGTTGCTCTTTCCACAAGCAACGTCAGACACACTGCCTTGTCTCATGTAATTGCCCCCCCCCATGTCGTCATGTCGGGGAAGCGATATGTAAGCCACAGCAACCAAAATTAGTTCTGCTTGTAATTATATAGTTGCTGTAAAATCAATTTCTTTCTTTGTAAATCAGTGCTATGCACTTCTGGTTCGGTCCTTTTCACTTATTAAATATTGTCCTTTTGGTATATACATATTACGACGAACATGTGAGAAATGTTTGTAGAACATAAGCAAACTATACCAGTAATCAGGTCACTAATCTCATTCATGAGTTTTATTACGTATTTTTCTAGGTTCCCCTTTGGGTATATGTGTACCACAATGACAAGGCGGCTTGGGCCTGACCTCATATAATTATATACACAGGAACCTATCAACCAACCTATCGTGTAATTTTGTTCTCAATAATACTGTTTTGCCGCCATACAACACTAACCCACTAACCCTAATATGGAGTAGTACAAACACCTACTGATGATTTCCATTTACCTGAAACTCAGAGAAGAGTTTACGAGGGGAAAAGGTTGCGGAGGTGATTGATAGCATTTCAATTTCTGGTGCTTTTCAGAGTCGAACAACCGCCATTACAGACCCTTTGCCAACTTCGACTCTATTTACAACCTCAAATTTGGAAATCGAAGAAACAAGTCTATGTGAGGAAATGCATTTATTTTTGATCTCGTCGACACGCCGCTCCTTACACGGAGAGGAACCAATTTCTCACCAACTTGAACGGACGTCTGCATACAAATACAATTGAAACTGTACTGTCAGAAAAAAAAAAAAAATTGCCGGGTCGTCAAAATTTGCACTTTTAGCAAGCTTTCATCCAACATACTTGCCACATCCAAGTACTGTACACATCATGCGATTTTTGGTGGCATGACCTTACGACCGAAGAGTATTTTCCCCGTGTCATGCGTTCAGCACCTGACTTGATGCCTGGTCCCGAGGCTTGTGGTAATCTCCGATCGGATGACGGTATTGTCCCTGCTGTTTCTTATTGATCACCACCAAATGATCGAGAACCACCTTCATTCACAAGTTTAGATGCACAGTATGTAGCATAAAATATTTTCATACCTGGATCAGTTGTAAATAATTATTTACATTTTTATATATCGATGATTCGGCATTACGCTATTACTTAAGCTTGCGTCTCTTTTACACAGCGCACATTGCATTATTGCCGTAATAATCGGAATTCTCGCTTTTACGATCTTATAAGCTTAATTGCTCAATAAATTACGCTCAATCTATGAACTGATGCTGACCCCCTTTCACGCTTTGTATATGATGGTCATTTTTTTTTTTATTAATTGCTACTATGCTACGTCTTCTTGATTATGGACATCAAGTCGCACCAAGGTGTTAAATATATTAAGTATCTAGATTCAATCCAGCTTGTTTTGGTCGGCAAATTTAGCAGCTCTCGGTGGCTTGCTTCAGAGTTCCGTTGCAAGCTCGAGGAGTAGCGCGTACCACCACAGTTGTTCGGGGAAGAAGTGGGGCAGAGCTGGTCGCCGGCACAACATAGTTGGCAGGATCAAAAACGACACCGTTGCAGGTATTGCCTAGTTAAAACATAAGGGAAAGGTTGATTTAGAGCGTGATCGGCTTCGTCGGGAAGGGGTCGATATCGATTTGCATGAGGATACGAACCAGTGGAGTGGCGGTTGGCGGCTCAACGGTAGTAGTAGTGCCACCACCCTGCGTCGGAGAGCCGGAGGGGCAGAAGATGATCTGGTAGTTGGAATTGGGGAAGGTGAACAAGCTCGAGGAGTCGTCGTACGCGTATGAGTAGGCGGTCTGGATGGATGGAAAGTGAATACACGTCAGTACAAAGACAAATCGCTTCAAAATCACGGGTGATATCAATTGGATGGCTTACTGGGCAGGTGTTCTTGAAAATATTCGAGTAGTTTGTGGGAGGGCAGGTCGGCTGTGTCGAAGGCACCGGTGCAGCAATATTGGGGAGAAAGAACCGAAGGCAAGACAGGCGCTCTTGTACCCGACGACCTTGCCGGCAGAGTTCTTGGTCTGCAACTCGGAGGGGCAGATGGCGTTGATGTCGGTGGCGCAGATGGGGGCCGTGCAGCTGGACACGGAGGGAATGATAGAGAGCGGCAAGTTGAAGCCGTCGACGTTGCTCACGTCATACCAGTCAGTGGGTTGGTCCAGCAGGGATGGAAAACAAGGTGTCAGTCGAATAACCGGACTGGAATTTGCCGGAATATCCGACATTACCATGTTGAACTTGGCAAGGCTGGGTGCATTGCTGACCGCCAACGTAGTAACCAGTATCGCAGTTGGCGAGGGCGGTGTTGCCAAAGTTGCAGTTGGCACTGCCCCAGATACGACCGTTCCATTGGGCAACCGTCAGAATGTAGGAGGAACCGGAATCCTGTTGCCAGCCGGTGGCGCTGGGGAAGGCGATCCGCCGGCGGAGCTGTAAAGGCCAGGCCAAATGGTGAGGCTGCACTTGTTAATGACGGTGATGATGTGCGGGGACGCACGTTTGACAACACTGGCCTCGACCTTGTCCATCCCTGCATACATTATTTTATCCGGATACCATCAACATCGCCACCGCAGTTCAGAACTTACAGAGTTATGTAGTATAGCCTCTACAAAAATCCTAATTCTTCGAAAGCACCGTATGGCATCGACATTTTAAATTTTTATTTATTTTTCAAGCAAATGCGCTGCTATACTGTCCGACGTTGAGCATCACCAAAAAAAGAAAAAAAAAAAAATCCGGATTGTGCGTAA
>RBNI01004897.1:0-13294 GCA_003990745.1 Jimgerdemannia flammicorona | reverse complement strand
AAAAAAAAAAAAAAAAAAAAAGATCTTTTATCTAATTCTATCTATCAAAGGCTCCAGAGAGAGAGTATACAGAATGGAAGACAGTGGGTCCCCCTGAGACACCCCCCTACCCAGAGAAAATGCCTCTTCTCTATGTCCATTGCACATGAGCACAGCCTGACTCCATTCCAGTAGGCTGACTATTACTGACCTGAACTATTGAGGTACTCCAATCCTATCCAATACTTTCACCAATTAGACCCACCTCACTCAGTCATATGCCTTCTCCTGATCCAGGAAGACTAGTTGCCCATCCAGTCCACAAGCTCTTGTCTATTCAATAACTCTATATATCTAAGCCATGCCATCCCTAATGAGCCAGCCTCCTACAAAACCCTGCTTTTTGACACCCAAGACTTACTGGGCCACCATCTGCAGCCTTGCAACCACCACTTAGTAACCAACTTTCTGTCCATATCTAGCAGTATGATGGGCTGCCAGTTCTTCCAGTCCTCTCTCCTTCTCTTGTTCTTATAAAGCAGTGTCACCAGTCTCAGATCCTGCTCTCCCACCCAACTCTCTGACTATAATATCAAATCACACACCACCATTAGCTCTCTCAGTACCCCAGAGACCCCCACCATCTTCTTCCAGAAGTCCCAGAGCAGATCATCCTCCCCAGGTACTGTGCCTAGCATAGTTGTGACAAGAACCTGGTAGATCTCCTCCTCTCAGACTGGTATCATCAAGTCACTCAGCCCTTCTGCTTACAATTCTCCAATGCTCAGTTAATGACATCCATGTCAGCCCCACTCTCTTTCTCACTCCATAAACTACTCCATTACTCCTTTAATAATCTCAGAATGTCCTATATACCATATACCAGCAAACCATCAGAGTCTAGTACTCTCTCTCACCTCTGCTTCACTCTCCTTACCTGAAGGGTCCTTGTGAGATACTTAGAGGGCCTTTTCCCTTCCTCCAAATCTTACCAATATAACTTTCCCCTAAGCTCTGCATCTGTGCCTCCTCCTCTTTCTGCAACACCTGTGGTAATTTCCCGACCTCCATTTTTACCTACATTAATCTCCAATCCTCTCTCCCCTCTAGTGTTACTAGCTCTGTCCAATCTCTCAAGAGTCTAGCCAGTCTAGCAGAAGCCCATCTCACTCTTTGCCTCCTCTGTCTTCCAGCCTCCTTGCCAGCCTTGCTCCAGTAGACCTTAGCAGTCTCTTTCATCCTCTTCTACCAAACACCAACTGGAGCACCTTTCTGCCTCCAGCCCTCTACCTTCTGTTGAATGTCCTCAGCCCACATATCCCATAGTACCCTATCATCTAATAAAGAGGAATTGAGGCACTAATGTCTAGGCCCATCTCCACTTTCTCCAAAATGTCCCTGTCTTAGCAGCTCTCAATGATCTAACCATAGACACCACTCTACCTCTAGCAACCTCCAAACATCCATACCCCAGCAGCTTGGCATCAGAATCCAATCAATTCTCATCTCCAGACCACATGTCCAATGTATGTACACCTTTCTATCTCCCCAAAACTCCCTGCCAGCATCCACCAGAGTGCTTAGCCTTTCCATGTCCTCTCACATGGTCAGCCCTCCACCCCTGCCCTCAGCTCCCTGTCCTCTATCAGTTCTATCCAACAGCACATCTCTGACTCTATTGAAATCCCCCCTAAGCACATCTATTCCAGCTTCCACAAGGGCCCCACTCTCCTGGAGACCTTTTACCTAATTAACACACTCACTCTATACAGCAGGGCAGTAGCAGGAACCCACTGTAGCCAGCTCTCAACCAGTTTATATCTACTCTCCCCAGACTAATCTATCTTCTCAGCTCCTCACATTACATATCTCTCCACTGCCTCTCTGAACCAGAATCTCAATCTTACCCCTCCAAACTGCCACACCTTCTCATTTCTTTATCCATTCCAGTCTATCCAAATTATCCTGACATCTGATATCCTGTAAAAGAAAGAGATCAGCATCCAATCCCTTAAGCCAAGTAAAAATATTTCTATATCAAGAAGATCTCCATAGGTATATAATAGAATGAATAAGTCAATAGATGAGATATGATAAGTAATCATATGACCCAGCAAGTGATGATATCATCAGAAAATTGAGCATGATATATGAATAATGAATGAAACAAACAATGTGAATGATGTGAAAAATGATATCTAGCTTATCCCAGACAATTAGCACTGCAGCAACTATTGCCATAGCAGCTAATCATTGCCTAGTAATTGAGGTCCTGATTACAAAGTTGTTTTTGCCACAAACCACCTGATAAAGGTTGTGATTACAAAACTCACTATAGTTACCAAATTAATCATCTCATACTTAGTCAGAAATTGTAGACCAACTTGTATAAATACCCCCCAGTTTTCATTTGAAATTAAGTAGTTTTAGTTCAGTCCTTAATATAAGGATCAAGTTCCCCACCACACACACACATTCCCCTGAGTCTTACTAATGACATCTAAGTGACTCTAGTGTTTCTAACTAAACTCCAGAAGCCTAGCTAACTTCTGTCAGAACTGAGACCAGTATATAAATCTCCAAAGACTTAAGTAAACCCATTGAACCTGAATTCTAAGGTGAATTCAGTCTGTGCATAGCAAAGAATAAGATCCTTAAAAAATAGGGCAAATGAGAAAGACATTTGAAAGATAAGGTACTGCTGCTATAACTACTTTCAAGTGAGTGCTTCCTCAAACTGAAGGCTCTTAGCATACATTGTATACTAAGTCCCTAAGTAATACCTTACTTCCCTAAGTATCCAAAGTATCTGAGAGAGGTAGAAGTAAGAGTTATTACACTATAACCCATTTATATTTAACAAAAAAATATTGGTTGTACTGTTCATAAGGAAATATTTTGTATTCTCAAATTCATCCTCTACTGCTCTATGCTCATTGCTTACTGTGCCACATCCAGATTGTGTTCAGTATACTCCTCCTCCTCTTCAGCCCTCTTAGCCTCCAATTCAGCCAATAGTTCATTCATCTCCCCATCTACTTTTTTCTCAAATTCATCATAGTACTCTGGGCAGGCCTTCTGCTAGAGCTGCAAACCATGATACTTAGCCCAACAGTATGTGGCCCACTCATTAGCAACAACTGCCAGCTCTGCCTCCCTCTCCTTATCTACTGTATACCCTTCCTTCTCTAAGTATACTATAAGGATTTCTGCCTTTAATACCACTACCACTCTATTACTACACAGAATCTATGCCCAATGCTCATCACTCATCACTCTGAGGTCTGCTTTCCCCAACTCTTCTGCCACCAAGTTATTCATCATCCTATACACTCAGAGTAGGTTCCCAATCTCCTTCCTCTCTGAAGTCACTAGCCTCCCTCCATTCAGTATCATAGTATCAGCCCCTGCACTTGCAGATGCATCTTACACCTCTGGGACATCCACCAGTTCCTCCTTGCCAACTGCCACCACTTGTCTCCCTTTTGCCACCTCAGGAACTCCAAATTGTACTTACTGGGCCCCCCACATGGGTACATCTTCTGCTACCTTGCTTCTAGAAGCTGGACCTTGTCTGATAAGAGGAGTAGGCATAGAGGAGTTCTCCCAGGTCTCCTCCCAGACCTCAAACATATCATCTGTATATGGGTCACTGTCAGTTATCTCCTGGTCCTCTTCTGTCCCATTCCTCCCATCCCCTCTACTCTCACTAGCCCAGATGCTCGCTTTGGCTCTCCACACTTCCCTAATTCCACCTGCAATTCCACCCACATCCTTCATTATTTTACTCTCCAGGTTAGCTAGTAGCTCTCTCTGCCTCTTGTATCCCTGTGTCTATTCCCACTGCCTCTTGTTCACTCGAATCCACTTCCCATCTACTATCTCCAAATATGTTGACTCCATATAAGCCTTCTAAGCCTTTGCCCATCACTCTACTACACTACTCAGCTCCTCCAATGCTTCCAACAAGTTCTCTTCCTCCTCTCCACTCTCCTTCACTCTCATCATCTTGCAAAAGATTGTCCCCCAGACCATCACCAAAGGCCAGTTCCTTGCCTTCCCAGTAGCCTCCTTTTCTGCCAACTGAATCCTGACATCAACATCTCCAGTCCTGAATGAGGTCCCTTCCCAGACCCTGAATCCAATATTCACCACCTCTCCATACTCAGCCATGACCTCCTCAACTCTCCTCCTCATCTTCACTGCCATCACTATGGACACCCCTTTCACTAACATCTGCACCACCCTGGGGTTCCATCTCAAGCAGCATGCCATCAGAACACACACCTCTCCAACAGTCAGCACAGCCTTCAGTATATCCTCCAAAGGCCCAGCCTCCTCAAAGCCCACCTCCACTCCCTCCAATCCCTTCAGAAACCTCACCAATACTGCCCCAGCCACCTGCTTAGCAATCAGCCCCAGAAATACAAAGTAACCACAAACTCCAAGATTAACTTCTTGAGTAATGGTGTCACTACCAGGCCCATTACACTGTCTGTCAAATCTCCCAGCCATCTAAGTCCCATCCTCTCAGCCCCACTATCAGCAGTCATATCTAGATTTTTTCCCAGATTGACAGTTCTGTTGCCATCAGCCATCATGCTTACCCCAGCCTCTACACCCCCAGCTCCCCCCACTACTAAGGGCTACTCCCCCATGCTCTGCTATCTTCACTGTCTCCTTGCCTTTCCTTAACCAGCCCTCCAGCCCCAATGCCTGCTGTCTCACCTTCACCATCTCTGCAAAGCTTGTCCTTCCTGACCCCAGTCCTCTACTGCTGCTCTCTCTCCTTCTGCATCCTCCTGCTGGCAGTCCCCTCATATTTCCCCCCAGGCTAGGGCCCCTCTCCACATGCTGCCAGTCAAATGTGCTTGGGCTACCCTGTCTAGTATACACCTCAGATTACCTGTCAGTTGCCATATTACTAGTCTCTTTACTCCAAAAACAATGTTATAAGTGCTTTCCAAAGGTTGTGTAACCTGAATGTTATCAGAGAGGGATCTGATGCTGATCAATCCTTAATTCATAATGTGGAGAGAGATATCTCTTAAGATAAGATGTATACTGGTATCCTTAGGGTTCATCCATCCATCCTTCTTAATAGATACTAGTTCCTCTAATAGAGTATACAAGATAAGGTCTCTTCCGTTTGGGCTATAGTTTGGCATCAAAGTGTGTTTCAATTATCCTTTCTCCAAAATAGTACTTGATCTCCAATCTCACTTCTAGTTATAGTAATTCTTTTGTTTATCTTCAGTCTTGATAATCTGAACTCAGGCTTGATTATGTAACTGTTCTGCCTTCTTGAGGAGGTCTCTGAGGTTCTCATGGTCAGCTGTTCTGGTTTTTTTTGGCAAACATTATCTCAAATGACTTTTGTTTAATGGAGACAGCAGGAGTGTTCTGAATTTCCCATAGGATCTCAGATAAGCAAAGGTCCCAGTTGATAGGATTGATACAGGCAAGTTCTTTCTTAATGGTCTGGTTCATTTGTTCTATACCATTGGTCTGAGAGTGATATGATGTGGTACACTTGAGATGAATCTTGTGAATTTGAGTATAACTTGTGATTATATTGTTGATGAATTCTATGCCTCAGTTAGAGATGAGTTCTTTATAGAGAAGGCCAATAATGATCAGAGCATCTTTAATTTCTATTGGAAAGCCTTTAGGCCACTTGGTCAGATATTCTTCAAATGCTAGGATATATTTGTTTCTTCTTGGTATAACTGATAGAGTTCTAATTATGTCTACCCCCCATCTTTGGAAGATATTGTCTAGTTGTACAATTGGTTGTAATAGTGTTTAATAATTCTTATTTCCTTAGTATTTCTGGCAGGTATCATGTTTCTTGAGTATGTCTCAGACTTGTGTTCTGAGATTGGACCAATGTTGATATATTATTTGTAGTTTTTCTTCTATATTTATCTTCCTTAGTGAGTTTTCCAGTATTCTTTTTAGATGAGATATAACATTTTAGCATAGTTTATTTCTTTTCTCTGTCTTTCTTGAATATTCTATAACCTTCTGGCACTTTCCGCGTACTTAGAAATCCCCTTCTTGGCACTGAGCAATAACTAGTACTTATTTAGTTAGTCACTGAATGCCCTGGAAACTTGTAGAACTTTATTTGTCATCATTTGTCATCTTTACCGAGAACTTTCCTCTTGGTATTTTCCTTTGATTTCTCAGATCCTTCTGGATCCTTCTTTCAGATCTTGTATAAATATCTCCTTTGTTCTCATGAATAAAGCTTCAGAATATTTTCTCACAGAAATCTTTCAAGAACACTTGAATCCTTAGTATCTCTTTGAGCTACTTAGGATTACCAGAACTAGTCGCTTCCTCAATTAGAAACTAGAACAATTACACTTGGTAGCAGCAGTGAAGTTACACCTAGCCTTATCAAGACACCTCTCAAGATATCAGTCACAACACTATGAAGGACAATGGGTGGAACCCTTCATACAGTACCTATAGTCCAGGCAATGCCTCATACAATCAGCAAGAAGAAGAGGAACAGCAAAACCCTACTCAGTCAAATGGGGCCATCGAGAGTCTTTTGCAGAATACACTAGCTCAGATTGCCCAACTTCAAGAATGCATAGAAAGATAGGAAAGCAAGGCCTCCGCTCATACCTCAGTACCTCCACTGACATCAATACATCCAACAGCAGTCACCATCAAGCCTCAGAAGCCCGACACCTTTGATGGTCAAAGAGGAGGACTGTCTACCAATGCCTGGCTTTTCCAATTGGAGCAATATGGAGAGCTGACCAATTTGGTAGAAGTAACACTAGTCCAATTTGCCGTCACACTTCTCTGAGAGAATGCTATAATCTGGTGGCGAAATCATGTCCAGAATACCAGATTCTCTGGCCGAATCAAGACCTGGGGCAAATTCTCTGATTCTATTCAAGGCCAATTCAAACCAGTTAACAGCACTAAGGCTGCATGAGACCATCTGGCAAATGTCAAACAACTCAAGTCTGTGTAAGCATACAATGCACAATTCCTGTCAATCCTGCTAGAATTACCACATGTCACTGAAGATGAGAAGGTTGACAAGTTCATCCAAGGCCTGAAAGGTCAAACCTGAGTTCATATTAAACTAGAAGAAACCAAGGACCTAGATACAGCGATGAAAATTGCTGATAGGTTTGATGTCATCACCTACGGTCACCACTTTGAACAGAAGAGATCACCTTTCAACAACAACAACAACCACAGAAGGGAGGAACCCAAAGTCAAAACTGTTGGACCTGCCCCCATGGATCTAGACACCATTGACAAGAACAAGAAAGGCAAGCTTACCCACGAGGAAAAGGAGTACCTCAAGAAGGCTGGAGCCTGCTTCTTTTGCCATCAGCCTGGCCACATTGCAACCAAATGTCCCAAGAAAACTGCTGAACCAAAGAGGATTCTGGTCCTGTCCAAAGACACTCAAGGCCAATCAGTTGAACAAGAAGTTGTACTCAATTTCATGCAAGTCAATCCCCAGGCCCAGATCCCTCAAGCACAGTCAGAAGGAGCCATTGGTTTGGACCTTCAAGCAGTACAACAAGTCACCATTCCGGTATACGAGAGAAGGCTCATTCCAAATGGCCTTTCAGTCGAAATCTCCAAGGAACATTATGTAAGAATTGCGCCAAGATCTGGCCTCAGCTTCAAGTACTCATTGGATGTTGGTGCTGGAGTCATTGACCCTGACTTCCAAGGCGAAATGCAAGTTCTGCTAGTCAATCACAAAAACCAGCCATACACCATCAATGAAGGTGACAGAATCGCACAGCTCATTCTGGAGTGAACCACCCTACCAGTCATCAAAGAAGTCACCAAGCTGTCCTCAACCAAGCAAGATCAAAAAGGTTTTGGCAGTACTGACAAAGTTGTAAGTATAGCCAAGAACTGAGCCAACTCAATATTCATCTTCAAAGGTCTAGTCAAGGGACAACTAGATGTTCTCATAGACAGCGGAGCTGTTGGGAACTTCATCAACAAGAACCTCATCGACAAGCTCAAGATTCTTACCAAACCAGCTGACAAGAATGGTGGAGTTGTCACTGCAGATGGCACCACCTTACCAATTGACTCAATTGCTGCTAAACTTCCCCTCAAGATCCAGAAGTACTGGGAATGTTTAGATTTCGAAGTAGCACCACTAGGAGACCATGACCTAATTCTAGGCAAACCCTGGCTTACACAGCACAATCCTCAGATTGATTGGACCAAGAATGAAGTCACCTTGATTCAGGATGGAGCCAACATTACCATCAGGCCTGACAAGACTCAGATGAGAACCCCAATTGCTACCCTTTCAGCAATTCAGTTCAAGAAGGCCCTCAAGAAAGCTACCTGTGCCTTCGTAGCACTGATCTGACTAAAGAAAGAAGACAAGAAGCTATCAATTAGTGAAAGCATCAAGTTACTACTAAACAAGTACAAGGATGTCTTCCCAGACAAGCTACCTGGCCTACCACCTTCAAGAGACCATGACCACGAAATCAAGTTTGTACCTGATGCAGCTATACCTAAGAAGAAAATGTACCACATATCTCTACTCAAAATTGAAGCAGTCAAGAAGGAACTCAATGAACTCATTGAGCGAGGAGCCATACAACCAAGCAAGTCACCCTTTGGCTCCCCAGTCCTATTTGTCAAGAAAATGGATGATACTCTGTGAATGTGCATAGACTACCGAGCACACAGTCAAGAACCATTATCCGCTACTGCTCATAGATCAAATCTTTGATGCTCTCAAGAATGCAAAGTACTTCACCAAGATTGATCTTACCTCCGGGTATCACCAAATTCGAATCAAGCCAGAAGACATACCCAAGACTGCCTTCATGACACCCTTTGGACTCTATGAATTCCTAGTCATGGCCTTTGGTCTCACCAATGTACCAGCAACCTTTCAAGACCTCATGCAAACTGTCTTCAAGGATCAGCTGTATATCTTTGTACTGGTATACATTGACGATATCCTGATCTTCAGTAGTACTGAAGAAGAATACCTCAAGCACATCGAACAAGTCCTCAAGATCCTCCACGAGAACAAGCTCTATGCAAAGCTCAAGAAATATGAATTTTTCAAGGATCAAGTCGAATACCTTGGACACATTGTATCAGCCAAAGGAATTCAAGTAGACCCAAGGAAAATACAAGCCATTGAACAGTGGCCTATACCAGCAAACCTCACTGAACTCAGGTCCTTCCTTGGTCTGGCTGGATACTACTATTGATTTGTCAAGAACTTTTCTAGCATTGCAGAATCTTTGACAAACCTCCTGTGAAAGGAACCCAACTCTGACCTCTATGTCCCCTACATCTGGGATGCTTTCTGTCAACAAGCTTTTCAAGAACTCAAGAACTGCCTGACCCATGCACCTGTCCTTAGAAACATGGACCCAAACTTGAAGTTCACAGTCACTACAGATGCATCTAATTTTGCCATTGGTGTAGTCATTTCTCAAGATGATGGTCAAGGACACCGACCTATTGCCTTTGAATCAAGAAAATTGTCCCCAGTGGAACCAAAGCTAGCTACTCACGAAAAGGAACTCCTGGCAATCATGTATGCCCTCAAGACCTAGCAATACTATCTAGAAGGAGTTGAGTTCGACATGATCACTGATCACAGGTCCCTTCAGTATATCAACACTCAACCAACCCTTTCTTGCCAACAAGCCAAGTGGAGCCAATTACTTCAGACCTTTACCCAAACATCATCTACAAGCCCAGCAAAACTCTAGTTGTACCAGATGCACTGTCAAGAAGACCAGACCTTGCTGCAATCTTACAAGTCACCATGGCACCTGAATTCCTCAATCAGATCAAGAAGGCTTATGAACAAGACTCTCTGGTTCTACAAAGGAACACCAAGGAATTCAAGGAAAAGTATACCATCAAGGACAACCTTATATACTATCAAGACAAAGTATATATTCCTGCCAACCCTGAACTACGGTATAAGATCCTTCATGAACATCATGACTCTCCACTAGCTGGTCACCTTAGAACTGAGAAGACCATCAAGAATATTCAACAAGACTACTACTGGTCAAACATACTCAAGGAAATCAAGGAGTATGTCCAAAGCTATGAACTTTGCCAAAGATACAAGTCAAGCAACCAAGCACCTGCTGGTCTTCTACAACCCTTGTCAATCCCAATCAAGAAGTTTGAACAAGTTACAATGGACTTCATTGTGCAACTCTCATGAACCAAAACAGGCTACGATGCTATTGTTGTGTTTGTGGACCATCTCACCAAGATTACAATCACCGAGCCAACTACAATCAATGCCACTGCCCCAGAAATTGCAAGAATCTTCTTCAAGACTGTCTTCTGCCATTATGGACTTCCCTGAGTAATTATCAGTGACCGCAGCCCCAAGTTCACAAGTCACTTCTGGCAAGCACTCTTCAAGACCCTTGGAACCCAAATTGCTATGTCCACCACCTTTCATCCTCAAAATGATAGACAGATCAAGCAAATGAACAGAACACTTGAACAAATGCTTATAAACTATGTGTCTTATGAGCAAGATGATTGGGACCACTATCTGACCTATGCCGAGTTCACCTACAACAATGCCAACCAATCATCAACTGGCCTTTCCCCATTCCAGCTACTTCATGGTCAAAATC
This sequence comes from Jimgerdemannia flammicorona, assembly GCA_003990745.1. Lineage (NCBI taxonomy): Eukaryota > Fungi > Mucoromycota > Endogonomycetes > Endogonales > Endogonaceae > Jimgerdemannia > Jimgerdemannia flammicorona. Next base: position 2,663 of record RBNI01004897.1, on the reverse strand, counting down.
CTGAGACCCCTACAAGTCTAGTCCAATTCCAGCAATCCAGTCACACTCAAGTCCCCACAGCCCAGAACCTTATCGACAAAATGGATTCCCTTCTCAAGATCACCACTACAAACCTGCAAAATGCTCAGCAACATCAAGCTAAGTATGCAGACAAGAAGCGGTAAGATGGCATATACAATATTGGTGATATGGTGCTACTCAAAGCTGACAACATCAAGGTTCAATCTCAAGTCAACCGCCAGTCAGCCCAAGTACCTTGGACCCTTTGAAATCACCGAGCAAGTCTCTACCTGGTCTTACTGTCTCAACTTGCCAACAACCATGCATATACACCCAGTATTCCATGTGTCACAACTCAAGGCCTGGAACCAGTCACCCCCATACCCTGGCCGAATTCTGACACTATCAGCACCAGTCATAGTTGAAGACCACATTGAGTATGAAGTCGAGAAAATCTTAGACAAGCAAGTCTGATACTATCGCACAGAATACATAGTCAAGTGGATGGGTTACCCTGAATATGACGCCACTTGGGAACCTGCCACCAATCTCAAGAACTCTCAAGACCTCATCTAAGAGTTCGAGCAAAAAGGAACTCATTGACTGCCTGTGAGGTTCTCCCCTTGGATAGTAGACGACCTACTATGCTGATCAGACACATTACGCATCGGGGCTCTGTAAGGGATACAGCATCAGAAACAAGAGATACAGGAGAACCCTATAAATCCTGCAACCAACAAGGTTCAAACCAGTTCTCATCTGATCAAGATGATACTTTGGCCCTCGCCTTATAAAAGGATGGCCAATCCTTGCCAATGAGTCGACATATTTAATTTGAGATTTCTTTTAGTCTTATTGTTTATTATATGTAACTTTGGGAATTCAACGAGGACGTTGATTCTTAAGGAGGGGGAGATGTAACATTTTAGCATAGTTTATATCTTTTCTCTGTCTTTCTTGAATATTCTATAACCTTCTGGCACTTTCTGCATACTTAGAAATCCTCTTCTTTGTGCCAAACATTAACTAGTACTTATTTAGTTAGTCACTGAATGCCCTGGAAACTTGTAGAACTTTATTTGTCATCATTTTTCATCTTTGCCAAGAACTTTCCTCTTGGCATTTTCCTTTGATTTCTCAGATCCTTCGGGATCCTTCTTTCAGATCTTGTATAAATATCTCCTTTGTTCTTATGAATAAAGCTTCAGAATATTTTCTCTCAGAAATCCTTCGAGAACACTTGAACCCTTAGTATCTCTTCGAGCTACTTAGGATTACCAGAACTAGTCGCTTCCTCAATTAGAAACTAGAACCATTACATGAGATCTTCTTGTACCTTGATGATCAGAGGAGCTTTATTTAGGGTGAAATTCCTCAGTACACCCCTTTTCTGATTTATTAGGGTTGGTGAGAAAGTATATTAACATTATTGTGAGCTTTTTCTACATTGTGAATAATAATGATTTTGTAATCTTAAGGTTCAACTTCATCTCCATAATGGATTCTTGAGCCTTGTAATGGGTTTTATTTTCTACATATTTTTCAATTGGCCAGTGGGCCATAGCTATGTATTCTAGCTAATAGAATGCTGCTGCTTATATTTCTATTGCCAGTTCTGAATTTGGATCATTTTCTGTTCAGTGGAAAATTCCTCTGACTGGTTCTCTGAGCTGGGCCTTATAGAAGGTGATTTTTCTTTTATCTGAGAGATTTCTCAGGGCTGCGATTTCTTCAATTCCCTTAAGGAATTTGCTAGGGTCTTCTTTCAGATTTCCTGCAAAGGTTGGCAATAAGGTGGCCATTTCATTATCACTTTCTTCTAATTCTGGTTCTGGTCCAGATTCTGATTCAGATTCTGCCTCTATTTTACTTTCTGAACTGTCACTGGAGATGGGGGTGCTTGGGTATCTTGAGGATGGTGTTTAGGACCTTGGACAAAATGGAATAAGCCTAGGTATTCTTGAAGGAGATGCTTCCAGTTCTGCAAGGGCTGATGGTAAGGGTTTAATGGGTGAGATTGGTGGAACTGCTGTGGGGTATCTGGCTGCAGGATTTTGGGCTTATACAATAAGATATTCTAGTAGGCTCCCTTTCTCCGCTACCTTACCAGTCACAAGGTTTGGTAGGCAACCTTCCAAGTCCCCTTTCCCCTATTATTACCCCCACTACCTCGGGTTGGTTTGCTGTGCCTGCATGGGCATGGTGGGAGGAGGGCAATGGTGTTGAGTTGCCCCTTTATCGGTGTCGGATCGGTGTCTTCTCCACTTTTTCGTAGTTTCTGGTGCCTCTGGCTGCATCTGGGGTGTACCCATTTTGGTGCGGCGCTTTCTTCCTTTTGCCGTCATCAACAAGGTGTCGTCTCTAGTGTGTCACGGGCTACGTAGGGTGTCGGCCGACCTTGGGCGTCAAGTGCCAGTGTAGGTTACCTGCAGGTTATTCGGTGCCTGTGGTGGAGCCCTCTGAGCTTTGGCAAGCTTCCCAGCGAGTGCAGCGCTGGTGTAGGTGACTGTTTTTCGGGTGGAGTCGGGATGGGAGGGGAGATGGCTGTCACAGATAGGAGGAAGGGCGATAATGGTGGACCAGTGGGGTGCCAGGCTGGGGGCGGTCATCGGGGCTGGGGCAGACAATATTTCGGTGGGGCCTTTCGATTGGCTGGTGGGGGG